>VZTV01003446.1:980-14715 GCA_013400875.1 Anhinga rufa
TGTTTAGAAAATGCCTCATATCAGAATTTTTGCATCGTCTGAAAGCTGAGTATTTCATGTTAAGAAATCACAGCAATTTTAAAGAAAACACAGGAAAGCTTATGAGATCCAAAATGCCACTTCATAATTAGACAAATTCCTAAAGCTACTTACTTTTCATTTTAATGCCTAATCTTTGCCCAACTCTGACTTGTAAATTATGGTTTAAATACATGTAATACTTAAAACCCACCAAGATACAAACCCTCATCTTTAAATTGATTACATGCCAGGCTAATGTTTTGAATTTTAGAAACTGTTTATAAGCAGATATCTAAAACCAGATGCATCATCTTTTCAAAGGCACTCCTTAAGAGGATGGAAACAATTTGTCTTGGGCAAATTTTGGCGTAATATTAATTTACAATTGTATTTAGAAAATAGTGCATTTAACTTCTATTCTTTTGGCCTGTATTGTACTGGGGTTATCTTGTTTCTCAGAACTAGGTAATCATACAGTTTACATTGCAATGCATAAATCAAAGGTCTAATTGTAATGTATAAAAAGGCATTACTGTATTCACATTCAAGGATGTTAGGCAGGCATGATCAAAATTCTACGATTAATACCAATAATCATGACTGTTTCACTGCTTATCTTGTCTTCCCTTCCATTCTCTTAATTCTTGAGCAACCATATTACATTTTGCTGTTTCCCTACTGTTGTAAGATGGTAAAATAGTTTTTGGCTAAGTTGTGGCTGTGTTTCAAGATGGAATACAGTTTGTCCCAGCTCAAAATGTTGTTACTGTATGTCTTTTTCTAAGTCTCATTTGTTAAGCTAGAAACTTTTAGTTAAAATCCATATATTGCCAAAGCATTGCTATGGTATCAATACCCTCCATCCAAGGAATTTTCCAGGTCTCACCTCTGTTAACATGCTGTGCCTGAAATGATATATATCAAAGTTAGGACTGGGACTACTGCCATCCTCTAGAAGGGAGACTGCATGTGTGCCGAGGAAGAGGAGTTTTTATTTCCTAATTCTGCTATGTGAACATGAAAAAGGAGAACAACACACAGTAACTGCTCTCAAAGAGCCAAAACTATAGCCTGAAAGAATTCTGAGGTTTGAAAAATAGACCTGCATATAAATTGCCAGAGTAGCTGACAGAGGCTTTATTCCTTTTGACTTCCATTAAATTATGGAAGATTTAAAAAAGGGCACAAAAAATACTTAGGCTATTATTCCAAAGGATTTGAGTGGAAATATGTTTTGTTCCCTTTGGCCTTCTGGAACAATGGGTCCTAGTGATTGCATTTGAATAAAATGGGTAAATTTTATTTCTATGTTTCATGTGGACTTCAGGTGAAAAACTCACCTAAAAGCTTGTCTAAAAGGTCAGTTTTGATGCAACTGACCTAATCCCATGCCATTTTGAAGAACTATACTGTTCTCTTCTGCTAGTATTCTGTAGTTTCATAGCCTCGTTTGTTGTTTATTCTTCAATTAAAGATAAACAAAAGATTAAGCAGATATATTAACTATGTGGTTTCATTGACTTGAATCTTTTCTTTGAAGCTATTATGAATCAACTGAAAATTCTCAAAACGGATTTAAGCAAAAGCACTCCTTGCTTGCAACTTTCTGAAACCAATGAGTGTTCTGAACATTTCTGATTATGAATTTGGCAGAGCAGGAAAATGGACTTCACTTGAGGTACTCGCTTCATAGTGATACCAGTTCTTAATGCTTGAATTCTTTTAAAAATTAAATCTCAAGGTTCTTGTTTCACGCAAAAGTAAACATGAACAAGAAAGGCTGCTACTACTGCACTACCAACAAACAGTTGTCAAAAAAAAAGTAGGTATTATCTTTGTACAATTAACAGAACATACATAATATTAGATCTTTAACTGAAAAAGCAGAAGAGCTCGCTGTGGCTAATCATTCAGTAACTTCTCTAACTAATTTTTTAAAAGCATTTCAAAATTACACTGTACTTACAGGGTTGAGAACCACTGTGAAGAACAACTCTCCTCCTTGAATACTTTTGTCTAGTTCCTTTGGGCCTCCAGGATACTCTTTGTAGAAAATTGTGTGGGTGAATAAGCCACAAGTTTGCCTAGGAAGCACCTGAATTTATTAAAAAAAAAACAAACCAAACCAAACCAAACAAACAAACAAACAAAAAAAAAACACACAAAAAAACCCACCAAAGATTCAAGAGAAATTCACAAAACAAAAATGCTTATACTTTTAATGAGATAACAAATACCAGGTAAGCAACACATAACTGACAATGTTCCTTTGTGATAATTGCTGGGTAGATTTAGCATCACAGCTTTGCCAGAAGTCAATAATACACTGGCAGATCAGTAGTGTTTACTGAAAGAAATATTTTATTATCGGTGAAATCATAATGTCCAAAAATTCATCACATTTTGTGTGAAACTGGAGATTGATCTCAATCAATAAGTGATAATTCAGCAACCTCCTCAAACTAATTTTGTCTGTAACACCTGATCCTAACACTAAGTATGTGAAGTCTGGTCATTGAAGATTTCTAAAATTTTAAAACAATTTGAAATATAATCTAAAAATATTATCAGTCTATATTACATTGTATTATTCAGTTCCGCTTTTTGAAATATGGCTTTGTTGTAAAATTAAACTGGAATTTGAAGGTCAATTTTTTTTTGGTTTAGGCTTTACCACCAATAATAATTCTACACTGACACATTTTGCCAATAATTTTGCCAATAATGCTCACATTTTAAGAAAGATTTGCTTCTCATTCAACTGTGCTAGTTTTGCGAGACCAGTTGCAATAAAAAATAGCATAAACAAAAGCAGATATTTTTAAAAACTTGCAAAGAACAAGTCTGTTGAATAGGAATAACAATAAATCCAGTTAGGTTTTCCAGTAGAACTTCAAAATATTTTCTATCAACTTCAGAAAATAATTTGCTGGAGAGTATTTCAATTACATCTATTTTTTTATGGAAAATCAACAGCTGAGTATTGATGTTCATGTATAATTCTTAAACTGTCATTGTTCTCAAACATTTTAGTCCAATTTAGAACATTTATTACATGATAGCTTAAACTTTTAAAGCATACACATCCCTTACTTGACATAGACTGTGGTTCTGTAGATACTCTTTATTTCTTGCCATTTCTCAACATCTTTTTTTGTAATGTACAGGATACTCTGACCACAGATCATAAACTCTGAGTTGTCACAAAATGTATGGAATTTGTGTGTTTGCTATGAATTCGCATATATTTTTTTAAAAACCTTTGGATTTCACAGATGAAATATGAGAACAATTCTTCACATGGGCGGGGAATGAAGCTGTACTGGATGGGAAATGCTCTGGCAAATCTTACACAACGATCTTATTACTGAATGTATTCATCACTATAAGCCTGCAGATGTAAAATATTAATGCATTTGCCCTGGAGAACTGAAAGCTTGAGACTCCCAGGACAGGTGGTTTTATACGACTGTTCTTGGAAATAGATTTTTGGCCCAAGTGTCCTTGTGTTAAATCTCATTATGTATCTTCAAATGACATGTTTTTACAAAAATTTATGAAAAAGATTTTTGGAGATTCTGAGAGTCAATCAGTCTTCCTCAGATGCTTCATGTCCCCTGAGCATACCCACAAACCCATTATTTTACATGCAGCTATTGCTTTGAGGAGAACAAACTAACGCTCAAATCTGTACAGTGTCAATTTTTTTCCTGGATGCCTGGAGATCATTTTAGTTTGCTTCATCCAAACATAGATCAAAACTTTTAAATATTATTCTTTTGCTTAGAAAAGTGGTATCCATGGTAACTCAAGGACAACACCACAATTCTGTTATAAGCTGTGTTGGTCTTGACCATCTAAAACCGCTTGCTGCAGCCAGAGGTATAACACAGTACACAGACTTGGATCTTTCCCATTCACCACTCTCTTACATGCTCCAAAAGTAAGTTACTTGAGAACATACCATCAAGTATTTTGGAAAGTTGTTTTGAAACACTTCTCAGATAATAATGACAATATGCGAATCAGAAATAGCCTATGCCCCAGTGACCAGATGGTATTAGCATAACGCCTTCCATGTCAGTTTTGTATAACTCCTTTTGGCAAATACTGCTGTCAGTGAACAACGCTATGAATTACATAATACAGAAAAATAGTGTGATTTGACTTGTGGCTGTCTCAACAGTGCAGTTTCATAGTCTGGAGGGGGGTGTCAGGGATGTGTGTGTGTTGCCTTTCCCTCCAATCTTCTGAGTGTTTGCCCTGCATCCAGACTGATCATTGGGGCCCAAAGCCTAGCTGTGGGGTTAAGCCACAGCGCAAAGCGCAGTTCACATTTCTCTATGGCAGGAAGCAGAACAAGGGCAACTGTGCACTGTTCAAATGGAAGAAAAAATATTTATGCACCAAGATCCAGATTCTCAGATGGCATAAACTGGCAAAACTCTTTTGCAGTTAATGGTACTATGCAAATTAAAAACCTGCTAAAAATCTAACCCATAATATTCTGTTAAAAGATGCAAAATTGACTTTTTCCTTGAGGTCTCTGAACCAGTATTAACAGTAGGACTAGAACAGTTAACAGCCTGTTAACTGTTAGCAGCAGGGTGCCTGGAGGCCACCTTCATCAGCAGTAACATCATCAGCAACAGACTGCTTTTAATTAACAAGATACTGTCAAATATATCTTGCTACTTATGCACAGCAATATGTGCTTCTCACAATGTGAACTTTCAGGATACCACACTTTTCCACTTAAAAATAAATTGTTCATAAAATGGTAGAGTGGTTGTAACATGAACATCATAAATCCAACTCACCATGATATTTTTGTGGATGAAGCCTCGTCTATACCTTGCAGGCTTCAGATGTGGGTATTCTTCTGTGCTGGTAACTCTGATATTCCAGACTTTTTTCCAGGCATCATAAAGTTGAACATGTACTGGATAGACTCCAGAATGGTGTGGAGCCACTGCATAGCCCAAATCAGTTGGAATACCATGTTCCTAAAACATAACAGAACAACGACTGCTTTCAAAAATGTAAGAAACTTGATGTTTCGGCAGTTCTCAAATCCTTTGTTTGTGAGAGATCAAGAACGAGTTTGAAATGCAAATAATGGTGACATCAAAATACCATGACATGTAAGGGAGATGGAAGGCAGCATGGTGAAGATTTTAATAAAAAAGCCTTTTTAATAAATATTTTTATGAGTATGTAGGGAAGGGTGATATAGATATATTTTACATTCATTTCTTCAATCTACATTAAGGAGAAAGTTGCACTCAAAATTTCAATTTCTTGCAAGAAATTTGCTCACAAACTAAGAATTCAGAGAGAAAATTACTGGCACATATTCAACACAACAGGTAGCATTTGGCAGTTACAATGACAAAAGTGTGATTTCCACTACACGTCCCTACACAATTACTTGGATCATTAGCTGAATTTCACAGAGTCACTGCATTTCCCCTCTAGACCACTCAAAGCATAAAACCATATTCAAAAACACCAGCTTAACCATTTTAGTGTCATTTTAAAAAAGGAGAAAGACAACCACTTGTAAAATTCTGAGGATAATAGGCAGATGTTGTAGACTAACCGCTTTTGTAGTACATCTATTTTTGCAGACTCCTGTCATTTATCTTGTTTACATACTGACCTTGCTGGTATTACCTCCTCTTGACAGTCAATACATTTTCTTTCCAGTTTCTGGTTTCCAACATACTCTAATGAATTTTGACACCTTTTCTCCTTTCTTTCAGGTTGCTTTTCAAAGGAACAGAATATAGCAGATATTTCTTTGGTAGGCTGATTAGCAGACTACAACATCCATAAGATATTTTTGTGTTGCAATGACTTAGGAAAACTGCCTTTGCACAACCTTCAAATTCTATTTAAGAGTTTTTTATATTGTTTGTCTTTGTATGGTCATCTTCACCATATTTTCTAATCATACTTTGTATGCAAAGATAAGAGTTGGTTGATACTTGGGTGTCTTCCTATGAATAAACTAGTTACTAAGGAATATGAAAAGCTCTAAGTCTTATCTCAAAGAAAAATGGGTGCGTGACCTTAATAAAATCATCCTTCTCCATCTTTGCTGGAGGAGGACTGGACTACTGCAGGAAAGCTAATGTACTAGACTTAAAAAGCTTTGTCAGGATTCAATATTAGACTTATTTGTTATAATTTAAATATGACAACTTTACTAACAGCTTAAAACAAAGCAAACTCACAAAAAGCAACACTTGCTTCTGCTCTGGAAGAACATGAGAAATGAGACTTTAAAGATGTGAAGCCTGCAAGGGAAGAAAACTATTTTTATCTCACCAAAGGGCTACTTTGAACCTAGTGTAATGGTGTGTGTAACAGACAGGTATGGTTTAGTCACAGTTAACATTAATAACATAGTTGAGAACCCGAATTTTTCTGTATTTAAAAAAATGGGGAAATTATTATTTCCCTTTAGCAATTTGTGGCACACATAAAGGGGCACAGGATTTTACCACCCTGAGGTTGGTGCAGCTTTTGGAATTCTTGTAAGGCCGTACTGCTTCTGGGTGAGATCCAAACACCCCATCAGTGATGCCGCTGCACCCAGGGAGCGCATCGCCTGCTGGCTTACAGCTGGGGTGCACCACGCGTAATCTGCCAAAGTAGGAATGAGGAAGATCTGGCCTATTTGTTTTACTGCATGGGGAGATAAAGAATGGATACGCCATCAGTTACACAGCTTTACACTATTTAATTCCATCACAGATATTTCAATTCCTCTTCCTTTTATCTTTTCTACTTCCCTTAAGCACGCATATCTATCAGAAAGAAAAATCTTTAAAGAACATGTAAGAAATTGCATTCTCTAATGTCACATTTAATCTCCTTCATTCAGCTACAAACAAGTGTCTGATTTTTCAGGGTTCTTCCCTTCAAGTTTTACAATATGCAGTAATAAATATGTAATTAAAATCTGTCATTCTAATTATGAGCCTATCATCTTCAATGTATCAGTGTCTCCATTATTAGTTAGTGACTGTGATTCCCAAGTTGAGCATTTCACACACAATATACACAGTCAGTTTGATAATGCATGAGGCATCAGCAATTTCAGCCTCTTTCAAAAAAACAGGATACTTATTCTTGTTATTAATTGAAATGCTTTAAGGAAATGAAACATAATGAGTAGCTTCAGGTCTATATGTCTATACATAGCTTCAGACATGAAAAACATTTAATATAAGGTACCTCTAAGTATTAAGAGCATTGAAAGCAGTGAAAAAAAATAGAAATTGATGAAGTTACCTATAACAGGGTTAAATATGGATTATTCTAACAACATACTTTAATGGTTGCATACTGTAGTCTAATCCCAGAGGATGTCTTAGGTCACAGTAGAACTACAAGAACTGATCTAATTTCCAGGCAACTTACAACAACAGTACACAGAATCATAGAAAAAAGGAAATTTTTTTGGATGCAGGATTTTTAAATTTTCATGGTTCTAACTTCTACTAAAATGCTTTCTTTAAAGGAAACAGTAAAATTGAGCTGGCCAGTACTGAGTACAACTATAGTTTACAGTAAACTTGGTAAAAATCTTTGGTCAAAAGAAACCATATACCTTACTTAAAAGCAAAGTTCTCAAATACAGATTTTAATTGCTTGGTGTTCTAGGTCTATACCTTCTTCTTACACTCACTGACATGTGACCATAAGCACACTCTTTTTTGTTCTGGTATTCCAAATCCCCCTGCTCTTTCAAGAAACAAAGTCATTACCTGCCAGCTAAAGAGCAGCCAGTATATTTGGAAAAGGGAGAAGTAAAATGAGGCTGTTGGAAGAGTAGGTGTATTTCAGAAAACAAGTTATGTTTGCTGAGATATTCTGATATAACACTTCTTTATGTCTTTACATAGGACCATTTCTTCAAAAAAATAATATGTACTCTTTACGGCAGTTTGGTTTGGTTTGGTTTTATTGTATGAAATTAAATGTAGAGAAAAGGTAAGTTTTATTTTTTCTTATGTTCTCACTGAAACACTTTTTTCAGAGCTTTGTTGTGAATAGTTAGTAAAGGCAATGCTTTTCAAAACAAGTTTTTAATAAAGCTAAACCAAAGGGATTATACAAGATTTTTATTAGGTATTGACACAGAAAAGCATCTTTGAAAATGTGGCTAACTTCATTAATCCTAACATGCAGTATTTTCATAAAGTCATTTGACATGTTTTGATGGAATATCTATTCTTTCAGAAAATTGGATTTTTTCTAATCTATACAATGGGTTATTTGGACAAAATTTTATTTAGGAAAATACTGAAACAGAAAAATTTTTATCTGTATTGACTTTCCAAGATGGGCACATATTAATTCTTCATTCTGAAAGAATTTTTCCATTCATAATTTTTCATAAAGTAATTTAAAAAAATCAAACTTAATTGAGAAGGAATTCCAAACTGTAGAAAAACAGAATTTTCATAGCACAAAACAGTGATTGCAAAAAGCACTTTATCACAACTTTTTTTTTTTTTCAATTCATTGACATTAAAAGAAATTCTGCAAGGATTGATTTCCCAACAAAACAGGAATAATGGTTTCTGAATGCCTAAATTCAATATAAAATGTAAAAATATAACTCACTAGGGCAAATTTTTTGTTGAGGATCATCTGCTCCACCAGTGATGACTCATTATGGAAGAGGTGAGGCTGCATGTGACTCCACATATGGGGAAACCACCAAAAGTCATCTACAGACCTCAACAGCAGGTCATCGCCTTCATCTTCCTCTTCAGTGCCTGAAAAAAAAAATCTCTGAAGTACAGTCTCTACTTCTATTATATTTTTACATATGTTTGAAAATATAAGAAAGAAATTAGCATAATAAAATGTGACCATTTAAAGTACTGAGGATTTTAAATGTTTCCAAGTACATATTCCTTCTCCTGAAGTAATTATAGCCATGTAAAAGACTAAAAGCCTGTTTTCACAGCATCTCGAATGCATGGTACAACACCATCCTCACATGGATGTGTTATATCAGTAACATCAGTAGCTAAGGGACAGAATCAGAGGAATTGTATACAAGACAGTTTAATATGCAGTATAAATTAAAATGTTGACAACTTGTTTCTGGTATTCCTTATCCAAAGTAAATTCACTCCCTAGTCAAACTTCTTTTCCTTTTGTTACCTATGACACGTAGAAGTATTTTTTCCAGCAGCCTTTTCAAAATATTATGCGTAATACAATTATTTTCTCTTCCCTGCTAATTCTTACCTTTCTGCTCATGGCCTATTCACGAGTTTCCAGAAGTCTGCATCTTTGAAGAGACTTAAAGGGTGGCTGGAGCTCACTGAGTTAATTCTCAGGCCCCAGGCCTGTCTTTTCAGAGGCTCTCCTGCCTGTTCCTGAAGATGTGGTGCGGGGAACAGGCCCTACAGCCATTTCTAACTGCAGCACTGATGAAGGGGAATCACTCGGGCAGCAGTGTATTGCCCAGTTGTTTTCCCACACCTCTTGTATTACAGTTACAGCAGTAAATAAGCAAGTGGCAGGGCCTGTCCTCCAACCCTGAGCTGTCTGGCTGCCTTGACACTTGTAAATCCTCCCAGCCTGCGAGAGAAGCTCTCCACTGGGATGGGCCCCTGCCCCTGCTCCCCAGGGTGCAGGCAGTGGGGGCTGGCCAGGGCCCCAAGCACTCCAGACACCATTCACATAATCTGAGGGCAATGACAACCTGCTCTCAGTGCTCGGACCGTGCCTCGGCTCTGTATAACCTACTCATAGATTCAGCCTGGGTATCTGACAGCACCATGTAGATGGGAAGTGTCAGGGTCTAATTAGCCGGCAGATCAGGGGACACCCCCAAGCCCAGACATTTATCCTAGTCCCAGTGCACTTTTAATGACAGGCTAGCCCTATCAAAGGCTGCCAAATTTAGATAACCCCTTAATGGGCTGCTGTATAAAGACTGTATGAGCCGAGCTTTGACAACCTATAGCTTAACACAGCTTCACAGTGCACCTGCTTCCTGCTTTTCTGATTGCTCCCACTCCCGCCAGCAATCACAACTTGACAAATCCTTTTTGTCTCCCAGCACTTTGCACCATCTATTCTCCTTATTCAGTCTTTTAACCAAACGTTCAGCTCTGATGCTTTCTGCATCCATATGGCCATACTCTCACTAACCCTATAAGCCTTTTGCTTTTTCCTCTTTCCTTCAGCAAACCTTGTCTGACATATCTTCACTGTTGTGATTTTATTCCTCATTACCTCTGAGGGAACTACAGCAGCAAATGAAAAATGTGGGCAGATGTATATAAAGATGGATCAGTATTTGTAGGATCATTAGATTTTAGGACTTCACGTGAGTCCACAGGGCCCTGTGTGATGTTCACATGCTATCAAAGAAAGTGAGGGGAGTGCCTAAAGCTCATAGGACAGGCAGATCAGGGAGAAGAAGCCATATCAAGAAAGGAAGAAAGCTACAACAAGAGATGAGCTGTAATGGAGACAGGCTTAACTCATTCAGTTTACAGCCAGTAACTGGGTCAGTGTGGAAGACTGGGTCAGAGATCACCTAGGCAACCTGGATCCTTGGAAATCCATGGGCCCTGATGGCACCCACTAGTGCTGAAGGAGCTGGCGGAAGTTCTTGCTGAGCCACTCTTTATCATCTTTGAAAGGTCATGGAGGACAGGAGAGGTGCCCGAAGACTGCAGGAAGGCAAATGTCACTCCAATCTTCAAAAAGGGAAAGAAGGAGGAACCGGGAAACTACAGGCCAGTCAGCCTCACCTCCATCCCTGGAAAGGTGATGGAGCGGCTCATCCTGGAGGTCATCTCCAAGCATGTAGAGGAAAAGAAGGTTATCAGAAGCAGTCAACATGGATTCACCAAGGGGAGATCATGCTTGACCAACCTGATAGCCTTCTGTGATGGGGTTACTGGCTGGGTTGATGAAGGGAGAGCAGTTGATGTTGTTTACCTTGACTTCAGCAAGGCATTCAACACTGTCTCCCATAACATCCTCATAGCCAAGCTAAGGAAGTGTGGGTTGGATGAGTGGACAGTGAGGTGGATGGAGAACTGGCTCAACAACAGAACTCAGAGGGTCGTCATCAATGGGGCAGAGTATGGCTGGAGGCCGGTGACTAGTGGAGTCTCCCAGGGGTCTGTACTGGGTCCAGTCCTGTTCAATATATTCATCAATGACCTCGACGAAGGGATGGAGTGTAGCCTCAGCAAATTCGCTGATGATACCAAGCTGGGAGGAGTGGCTGATACACCAGAAGGCTGTGCTGCCATCCAGTGAGACCTGGACAGGCTGGAGAGCTGGGCCGAGGGGAACCTCATGAAATTCAACAAGAGCAAGTGCAAGGTCCTGCACCTGGGGAGGAACAACCCCAGGCACCAGTAAAGGTTGGGGGCTGACCTGCTAGAAAGCGGCTCTGCTGAGAAGGACCTTGGAGTGCTGGTGGACAGCAAGCACCCCGAGCCAGCACTGTGCTCTCAGGGCCAAGAAGGGCAGCGGTGTCCTGGGCTGCATGAAAAGGAGTGTGGCCAGCAGGTTGAGGGAGGCCATCCTGCCCCTCTACTCTGCCCTGGTGAGGCCGTATTTGGAGTGCTGTGTCCAGTGCTGGGCCCCCCAGTTCAAGAAGGACAGGGAGCTGCTTGAGCAAGTCCAGCGGAGAGCCACAAAGATGATCAGGGGACTGGAGCATCTCCCTTAGGAGGAAAGGCTGCAAGACCTGGGTTTGTTCAGCCTGGAGAAGACTGAGGGGGGGATCTTATCAGTGCTTATAAGTATCTGAAGGGTGGGTGTCAAGAGGATGGGACTGGACTCTTTTCAAGGCACCTGACAACCAGACAAAGGGCAATGGGCACAAGTTGGAACACAGGAAGTTCCACTTAAATATGAGGAAAAACTCCTTTGCGGTGCGGTGCCAGAGCAGTGGCCCAGGCTGCCTAGAGAGGCTGTGGAGTCTCCTTCCCTGGAGACATTCAAACCCCGCCTGGACGCAGTCCTGTGCCCCCTGCTCTGGGTGTGCCTGATCATGCAGGGGGCTTGGACAAGATGATCTCTCGAGGTCCCTTCCAACCCCTACCATTCTGTGATACTATAAACATGCAATATCTTTGCCAAATCCTGCTCAGTCAAACCCAGGAAACCCATGTGCATGTTCCCTCCAAAGCACTTGAACTGTTAACTGAGGCAAAGAAATGGTCTGGGAAGTATCTCTGGCTGCTGAGACACTGGCAGGTGACAAACTTGGCAGTCAGGACCATTTTCCTAGGCTGTTCTAGGCAAAAGAGATGGGATAAAGGGATGGGAATGGATGGAGCAAGTGATATGATGAACATGAAAAAGTTAAGGCATCTCTAGTCTCTCTGAACTGTGCAGGTGACACCTGGATTGCAGGGGTGTAACCTGAATATTTACCAAGTCTAGCTGAAGTCTGCTGAGCCCAAGAGAGACCTGTGGAGAGACTGTGTAGCCCAGCTGCTTTCTTTTTCAACTGTTCAGCTCTAAATAACAGACTTCTTTTGCTGGCTCTTCTTTTCATAATATAACAAGTAATACTGCCCAAGGTGCACAGCTGAGCACAAAAAGAGTTACACTCATCCCTCTGCTATGTAACATGCACAGCAATTGAGCATTTTCAAGCTCTGTATATCTTTCTCTGGTTTTGAATACATCCAGTTTTGGTTCCTAGTCTCAGCTAACATGTCACTTCACTTCCCTCTTTTCATTTTAACATCCTTTAACTATGAAATTATCTCATGTTGTCTTTTGTCTCTCTTCCAGGCTCTGATGCTGTCCTATTTTGCATACGTGTCTTCTTTCTGTTTGACAGTAGAGAGCACCTTCTTTCTTCTATATCACATCCTATTTAATACCTAATCTTTTATTTCTCCCTATTTCTACAGTACTTTTGGTGTAAAACTATTTTAAAGAGTAATACATATTGCTATATCTCTACAGTAGAGATTAAACTATCCAAAAGGATAAACTGTGGTAGCTCAACAGATCTCTCAGTGAAGTCAATCGAAAATTTCATTTGATTGGTGGAATTTACCACTCAATAACAGGTTGAAAGATCTGAGTTTTAATAAAAGGGGAGGAGGAATTCAATCTGTTCCACACTGGCACCTAATGCAGGCCTCACAGCTTACTAGAATTACAGGTGCTTCATCCCAAGATGTTGCAGCCCACCTAAAATTACCACCCTAAATTCTCTATGTGCTCAGGAAACAGCTGCAGAGAAGAAAGTCTGGTTCACCTCTTCTGCATGCCACCTTCTCCCCATTTCCTGGGAGAGGTTCTGTAGTGAGCATCTGAGCTAGCTCAAATTGAATAAAATTATAAAGCAACAGTAAGAGACGCGTTTATTCCACCCTCAGGATTGATTTTACCATTACCCAATAATACATGTGATGCATATGTAACACATATAATCCCTACAGAAAGCTGTCATCCCAAGCTTAGAATGCTTCTTGTAAGGTCTCCTCCTGGCCCTATGACTCTGCCACTTCTGTAGGTCCCAGCTTGCAGGAGGATTTCCTCTTATTCAGGAAACTTAATAGTCCAACAGGACACTTTCTGAAAGGCTTAGTTTTTGTCTTAGAAACTACAGCCTGGCTCTCCTACTTCCGCATTATGACTCTATTTATTGGACTGTTATGCAAAGAATGAGCAACTTTTTTTTTTTTTT
>VZTV01003447.1:771-12625 GCA_013400875.1 Anhinga rufa
ACCTGGTTGACAGTCTAATCTGCAGAAGTCAGTTGCACTGCAGCAGAGTAATATCCCACTTCTTTGTGCTCTCAGCGTGCTTGCTCCTGAAAGGTTCCTTCTGCTGCACCTCACAGTGGCTCTTGTTTATATGGATCCACTTGACTCAGAGTGCAGCATTTGGAGAATAACATTTGGTTTTCCTTTCTTCCCTCCAGTCACACCCCTTGGGAAAAAAAAAATAGTACTGAGATCGGAAAC
Organism: Anhinga rufa; assembly: GCA_013400875.1. Lineage (NCBI taxonomy): Eukaryota > Metazoa > Chordata > Aves > Suliformes > Anhingidae > Anhinga > Anhinga rufa. Next base: position 1,012 of record VZTV01003447.1, read on the forward strand.
TGCAAACAAGCAAGTTCTGCAATGACCGAAAATGAATATATAGGGCACTTTCCTGTAGGAAGGCCCTGATTAATCAGAGCATGTCAGCGTATTTAGCACATGTTCTGTGAATTGGCAAGACTTGGCATTTGCATGTTGCTAAACTGTGCTGGATGTGGCAATGCAAGTGCTGCTGAATACAGCTATGAGGCAGTCATGGGGAGGGCAACCATTTTAAGGTGTGCCTTGGAAGCTTTACCAAATCAGGATTGAAAAGGAAATTGGCTCCCTTTGGCTTATTAAGAACAATGGTGTGCTAATAAAAATCAAAAAGTATCTTTTATAGCATTTCTCACTACAAGTGGCTGAAAACACGGAAGTCTTTTTTTCCTACCATTTTCTTCAAAAATATGTAGTGCAAATGGTGGGAACAGCAATGCTAGGGTGAAGAAGTAGTACATATTCTGTAACCTTTGCTAATATCATGCAGAAGAAGTCTTTAAGCAGTAAAAAAAAAATTCACTAAGAGGACTGGAACAGGAGCCAAATATGGAAATAAGCATCCTGTTACACTAAAGAAGTAAATTTTAAGTTCTGCCTCCCTTTCCAGGAATTATGGTTCCTGCATGCTAAATAGCATTATGTGCCTGTATTGCTGAGGTTTCAGTGATAAATAATGAATTATGATCTTGTGAATTACATGGTCAAATTTTATTAGTTATTATATACACTCAGAAAAGGGTGTGTCTTCAAAATTACCATCTAGTTTCCTTTAGTTTTATCTCTTTGAACAGCAACACAATCCTGTCAACATGTTTTCCTGATGGATAGGTGTGTTAATTAATGTTTAAAATGTGGAGTTTCAAAATTAATCAAATTAAATAAAGGTATGGAGTATACTGATGATGTATGCTGGAAATTATCAAAAAGGATTTTAGGTAAGGAAGTCACAAACCATTTCTACATTTCTCAAAAGCTTGGAAGTTATTTAAGTGCAGTAATCATAAAATAGATTTAATTAATCCATGTCGTATTTACCATTAGAAATAATGCTGCCAAAATCAGTCAGCTGCAGCTTTAGTGTTTGTTTTTACAGTATATTTAATTCATATTCACATGTACAAATGTGCATCAGTATGTAAACTGGGATTCCAAAACAATAGAAATAAAACGTGGAATTGGTAAGCATTAAACCTATTTAAAATCCCTCAGCATGTGAGGCCTTCAGAGGGCCATGAGTCTGGACCTAATCCCACAAGAAGACAAACTGGGACCCAGCTTTCCCTGTGTTGAAGGACATTCTCCAATCCAGTGTACACTGGATTGTGCCTCCCATGAGAGAGAAAGAGGGAGTGCAGCAGCCCTTGTGTAGGAGCCCAAGGATTAGGGAATTCACCTGGAGTGCTGCGGTGACAGGAAATCTAGTACATGCTTCATTGATTGCTAAATCGTTTCATTTTGGAGTGGATTAGCTTCACCTGAAAAAGCTGCTAGGTCTCTACCTCCAAAATAACTTCATACTTGCTGATAAGCATTTTTCCTTGGGGACAGGAAGAGAGAGAAAGTCTCTTGGAAGAAGACTGTTTTGAACATGGGTCACTCATGGAGCTCATCATCTAACTCCTGATCTCCTGTTAAAACATGAAAACTTACAGAGCTGACACCCTGTTTCTTCTGAACACTGGTAGCTATGGCTCTGTACTGAGCCTGTGTTAGTACCTGCAGGTAGCAGGGGGCGGTGGTGAGCTGTGACTCACCACATGCCAGTCAAAGCTGCGTCCAGCCTACCATGTATGGGGAGCATGAAAACAACCATGGAAAAAACCTGCTTTGTGTACAAAAACTTACCACTGGGCACCAAAACTTTAATCACAGGTACACGGTGCCCCTGCCCAAATATCGTTCAGAAAGAAACAGGTAGCTGCTGGAGGCTGGAAACAAGCTGCTGGGTGTGGGAGACTCTGCATCAAAAGAGGGTACTTACACCCCTGCAGCCCATCAATGTCCCAGGCTGGAGCAGGGACACTGAGGAGAAGGGCAGCAGAAACCATTAAGCATAGAGCAGCAGAAGTGGTTTAGCATAGAGCTGCAGAAATGATCACAGATACCACCTCAACTTCCTATACCTCCTGTCACCTCATCACAGGAATTTTGATGGACTGAGTATAATCCACATCAAAAATAAGGAAAATTGTGTTTGGGGAGTGTGGAAGATAGATCGTGTAAGTGTTTGTTTCAGTGTTTAATTTCTTCTTTTTTTTCAAAACTGCAGTCAGCAATGAGAGGCTTATTTTTGTTTGCAATAAATTAATTAAATTAAAATTCCCTGACTCTAGACTGTTTTGCCCACAACAGAGTCCTAGGCAAATAGAGGTGCCTCCTTGCAGCCCAGAGCTAAGCAGCTGGTGGCTCTGAGTACAGAATTGAAAGCAGCACCCTTTTCTGGGCATTTCCTACTTATGTGGCCTCCCCTTTCAGCTCTAATTTTTCTCAGTCACATTTTTAAGATTCTGATTTTCTCTCTGCATCACACACACAGTCTTAGTGCCTGTCCTCTTGGGATCTGCTTTCCCTAGATGACAAGGCACTTGAAAGTCTGGTATTTAACACACCAGTCTTTCTGTGGATTAAGCTTGAATTTCTGTCTGCATCTTTATATGCCTAAATACCTCTGGAACCTACCATAGAAAACATTTTGGAAACTGTACACACAGTAATATGGAAAATGTTGTTCAGGAGTTTTAGAAAATAAAACCAAAATAATTCTGAAAGCTTTAACCCTTGCTACAATGGATGCTAAATTTTGTTTTGTGAAGTTAGGCCTAGAAATAAATGTTATGAATAGTTTATCATGTATCTGCTGGACAGTAATTCACTGGGGTTTTTTCCTGATCAGGTTCCTCAAAACAAAGAGAATTTGTTTTGAAAGCTCTGTTTTTCCTGTGTTTACTTTCCAATGGGAGCAAAGTTTTTAATTTAAAACTTTCTGTATTTAGTAGCTAGTGAATATAATAATTAAAAAGCAATGGGGAGATTTCTACAAGATAGTTATTCTGTGAATAAGCAAAAGAGAAACTTTCATTCCTGAGATAGAGATGTAATGCAAATCATTCTTGTTCCCTTTTATTTAGACCATTGTAAGAAAACAAAAGGTCTGCTTAGGAATGCAGTAGCAGTGTGTACCCACCAGACATCTGCCTGTTCTTTGATTTCTACCTAGGGTGAGTCAGCTTCCTCTGTCTTCAAGGCTAGGAAGTGAGCTGCTGAATGAATAGTAACGCTTACGCTTACTGCTGCTCAGAAGAAAGGTGTTAAAATATACAGCTTCCGTCATTAAAATTTATCATCGCTGTTTCACAAGAAGTAGGACAGATCCTTACTGTAGGTTCAGTTTTCATTTATATATGGATTAAATAAATTTATTGAATTAACTTATGCTTGAATAAACTTCTTCCTCCATTTAAATAGGCTGTTGTATGGGCCAAACCTACGGTTACCTATCTCTACTCTTGACTAATCTAATGCAGACTGAGAGTTTTGATTAATTTTTTGATTTTTCTTGCTGCCTTGACCTGCTTCTGACCACTCTGTCTGACCCACTTTGAAGTGTTTATGACCCAACAGGCATAGCTGGGTCACTGATCCTCAGTTTTGATCCTTCTGTGTGGTAACTAACATTTGATCACATAAATGTGCGGTATCTGTATGGTATCTGATAAAATACTGGAAAATTACCAATGAAATACAGAAAGAAATCCATTCTTGCATGTTTAGTTGGTATTCTGTAAGCAGACAGCTAAAACATCAGCAGGCAAAGTCTGAGGAAAAAACAACCAGTTTCACACTAACTAGAAGAGCATGGAGGAGCTATGCTGTCAGTGTGCTTCAGCCACGATCCTCTAACTTAAGAGCAACACTGTGCCTTAGAAATGCTTTCGGTTTTGCTTTGGATTTGATGCGTTCAGCCACAAGGTTTGTCTCTAAATTGGGCCACTGAACAGGAAACCTCTGTCTTTGGGGAAAGGGCTGCATAGATACCTTTCAAGTGGTTCTCTCAAATAACTATCCTGACATTTCCTTTGGATGGTTTGGAAGAAGGAAAATACGTGAAGAGAGAGCTGTGAATGGTTTCGTTCATTTCTAGTGAAAAAAATAACATAAAACTGTTCTCAGCAAAATGTGAAGTGAGATGTACTGAAGTTAAAGGGTTTAGTGTTTAAAAGAATTATATTGAGCAAATGCCAGCATTGTAATACTTCACTATTTTTAAACGCTGAAATAGTAATAACCATGTTAATGTCATAAAACAGATTCTTTTCAAAATGCTGCTTCTGTCTATTCAATGGTGGTCTTGAGATATATATAACTTAAAGCGAGAGTTAACAGGATCAGACTGAAGCAAACCTTGAAATTGTGTCAATTAATGAAGCAGCTATGGCTGTGTATGTTGTTATGTTCTGGTTTTACTCTATTGTTTTCCTGTTTGATGACTCGGCTTTAGAACAGCCGCAAGATAGGCATGTATTCTGAAGGTGTAGTGAACCTCATTTGCAAAATTAGTCATAGACAGCCTGCATATGCAAACTGTAATCTGTGCATAAACATTAAGCATCCCCTAAGTTCCTTGAAGGAATTTGTCTTTGCCAAATATGTGGTGAGCCTGTGCATTTTAATGAGCTTTCAGACCCACACACTGAAACTGTTGCAGCGAAGCAGCGCTTTCAGGTAGCTTTAGAGTTATTTGGAGATGAAGGTGACCGGCTAGATGTTAATTGTACATTCGCAGAGCTATTCAGCAGCGAATGAGCTGGGCATACTGAGGGTGCAGAACAGTGTGTATTTCTATAGCCAGGCTTTCTATAGAAATACATGTACTGGTTTTCAGGCTAAGGGAGCAAGTCATGCCTTAGATCTTTTGCCATTGCAAAACGATTTGAAGACACCTGGTCCCCTCCTGCGGGCTTGGCTGGAGCTCGGGCTAGCGCGGGGAGGGCAGCCCCCCTCCCCTGGGCAGAGGCACCGGGGCAGCACCGCGTGGGGCAGGTCCCCGTCTGGCCCCTCCGGTGGGGACGGCTTGTCGACTGTGCTGTTGCCGCTCGGCCTGGCCTCGGCTACAGCCCCCGGTGAAACCGCCGCCATGCCTGTGCCTGGCCACAGGCCCCTTGGTCCAGCCCTAGTCCCCAACCTGCAGCTGGCTTCCCGGGCCTCCCTGTGCCTCACCCTGGCCCTGGCCCTGGCCCAGCTCCCCTGTGGACATGTCTCATCACCACGGGCTGGGCTGGTGACCTGGGCCCTTGGCGGCCAACCCAGGCCTGCCCTGCTGGCAGCCCCCACTCGGGGCTCCCTTTTCGCTGGAGCAGCCTGCTTATGCTGCTCCTGGACACCTGTGGCTTGTCTTCTGCAAAACATCTTCATGAGGGAGTTCACATCCCACAGCTGGTGGTGCAGCAAGGACTGGGAGGATGGTGTTCTCATTCCGCTTGTGTGTATTATTGATTTTCTGGTTTTGATGTCGGCTCCTGGCATTGCAAGCCTTGAAATTTCACCCTGTAGTTGAATGACTTCAGGATCATGAAGATAAAAAGTCTTATGGTGCTGTGCTTGGGGGATTTGAAAAAATTTGTTTTGCACAGGAAAAACAAAAAAAAAAGCATAGAACAACGTTGCTAGCAATGGGGAGCCCTTTAGGAGGCTATTAATGAACAGACGAGAGTTCATAATTCTGTCATCAGAAGAGATGTCAGCTATGGCGTAAAGCCTGTACTAGCTACGAGTGAAAGCAAAAGCAGCAATTAAATATGTAAAAAAAATGGTTCAATATGACAAAAGTTGTGATATGTAGGAGACTTCTAGATGTCAGGAAAAATCCTTGCCTGTTTTTTTCAAGGCCAATGACAGCATTTTGGAAGTATTCCAGGAAATAAAACATCCTAACACTAGATAGGAAGAGTATAAATAATCTGAAATGAAAGATGCTGCTATGATGGTTTTGTGTTTGGAAAGAATCAGAGTGATATACTCAACAACTTTGTAGGAAATTGAGTCATATGAAAATGTTTTTCAGTTTTTAATGGGGAACAGGTTTGGGTTAAGTAACTTTCCAAAAGCAGTATATTTCAGTAAGATGTTTGATGCGATGATGCTGGGCATCCGGATTTAAAGTACTGACACTGCTCCCCATCAGAAGAGCACAGTCTAATAGATTTTGAGTGGGGTAACTGGAAATTGTCAGTGGAGATGTTCAATGAATTGGCATGTGCGTTGTGTTCTGCAAGAACCAGTTCTCATCCTTTATGTTATTATGTATTTTTTATTAATGATCTAGAAGACATGTGAAGACAATCGCAGACAGTAATTTTTAAAGAAAAGCCAAATATTGGTCTGATAGTGAATACAGTAATACAGAATGCTTTATAAACTGTATTCATCAAGACAAGGTACACCTTTATAATAACTGTCTGGAAAGTCATAATTCTAAAAGCAAAGAGTACAGGTCATAGCTAGAAAATTGGAAGGCTGCAATTTTGAAAAATATTTTGGAGACATAGCAGACAGGGAACTCCTGAGATGTTACACCAGAAAGTTGTACAGCGTAAGTCATGGACATATTGAGGGGAATAGGGCAGGAGGGTATGTTTGCATATGTCTTTGTTTACTGAAGCACAATGTTAGGATTTGTGTCAAATGAACTTTGAAAAAATGTTTGAAGGTTGTTGAGGGTTTAGAGAAGAGAGTGTAGAAAATACTTAGGAGCAGGAGATTTAGGGAGCTAAGTCTGTTTACCTGATAAAAAAGAAAATTAAGTTATCTCATCAGTGTTTAGCTTTACAGAGAAAAGAGTGTGGACATTAATCTTGAGCTGAGAAAGGTATAACAGGACCGAGACTTCAAAGAAAGAAATACAGAACACATTTTTAACAGTTTTTAACAGTTCAGCTGATTAACCACTAGAACAAACAGCTAAGGAGTTGATGATTTCTCCACCTTTTAATGTCTCTGTAATCAAGACTGAATACCTTTCTTGGGGTGTATGAGTAAAGTTTTAAATTTTTTAATGTAGTGAGCCCTATCAGAATACCTTTGTTTCTCTATGATGACATTCTGTTGTCTATATTATTCACGAGATCAGATGGAAGACTATTTGGCTTTTAAATCTATAAATTCTTAGAATTATTTATGCTTTGGTAAAGAGAGGAGTTGATAGTCACGTAATCTTGTACAAATGAGTGAATGAGAATTGGTAGTTTACATAACAAAACAGGAATGAGCAAATAAATAAAGCATATTGTCTCAAGCCAAGAAGAGTTTGATCTGTGAAATATGCACTTAAGAAAATGTACTGTACCAAGGATTTGAGGGTATTTTCCTTGCTTACTGTATAAAAACAGCATCACCTCCATTGTGCAAGATACTGCAAATGCAATTGCCACCTTGCAAAAAACAATGCAGTCCTGTGATCTTTGAGACATGCTAACTTACTCTAGCTAAACAAACGTTCTTTATCAAGCCTTAGGGGAGTGACAAGTAACTGGCAATGACTGCTAAAGTAATCTCTATAATTTAGAGAAAATTCTGACAAGGAAGTCAACTTGGATGTGAGAGTTTGAGAGGGCAGGACCTCAAGAAACAGTTTGACAGATACCACTGAAAATCCTGTTAGAGAATCCAAGGAAAATGACTACTTGCTAGCCATCTTCTGGCATCCAGATGGACATGTTCTGAGAAGAGAGGAGTACTTAACCCTACAGTAATGAAAGACACTATAATGTATTCAGTATGGACTGTGTGCTCTGTCTAGCCCTAGAACTTAAAGATGTCAGCTACAAGTGATCTGAGTGTGAGGGGAAAGCATAGCACTGGAGAACATGAACAAATAGGAAATAGTTAGTCTTGTGTGCATTAATCCTGTATACTGGCATTTCAGGAAAGACATTTGTGAGGGGATTTTCATTATTGCCATAGCACCGCAGTTTCTCATCAGAAACTGTGCATCAAAGCAGGTACTGTTATTTTTAGTCTGAAGACTTTTAAATGCTGCATCTTGACCTGCATTCAGAATTACTTTGGCTTTTTTTCTATGGATTGTAGCTCTGAGAGTGGCATCTCTGTCTACTACAAATAGACAAGTGTTTTGTCTCAAAGTCAGTGTCTTGTACATCTGTTCACCTAGGTTTTGATGTGTAGATTTTCTGTCTTTTTGAGAGAATAGTAGAGTGTATTATCCAATAAAAAAGCCATCGTAAGCAGCAGTCTTGATTTACTATGTTATTCACACTGTTCCAGTCTGCAGAAATTTCAGTGCTCGTCAGGCACTACAATCTGATCAGTAACTGGTTTTGATCCTTCCACTCTTTTTAGCCACCAGAGATGACAAAACATGAAGGAAGAGGTGTTCTTAAATGCTTTGCATTTCTTAGGATCTTTTAGCAGAAAGAGAGGGAATAATGTATTTGTAACCATTTTGTATTTGCCTAGCTCACTAGCCCAGCCACGGTCTTCATAAATAGTTGAGATTCAGCTTATTTCACAGTTGTCTTTTAGTGAAATAAACCAAAATTAACAATCTGCGTGAAATGGAATATGTGACTTGATAACACATTATCACGCAAGTGGTAACTTCAGGATTGAAATATGAGTACCCGCAGCCTGCATGATGGAGAGGGAGGCTGAAGCGTTTCGGTATAGCGGGGCATGGCAGGATATTTTGCAGTGTGCTTCACCAGCTGTGGTTCTGTAAAGCCACCTCTGGTTGTAACCTTCTCTTTTGTACAGTGGAAATGGAGGAAGGAAAACTTTCTTTGGAGGAAAGTTCTGGTGTGGTGACAGCTTCACCAGGACATTTAAGTAGAATGGGATAGTGGTCTGGCCTGGAGAGAAAAAGGAGGGGAAATGTCCTGTCTTTCCCCCTGTTCTCTACAAATTAAGGGCATTCTGTTTTCCCTTTCCTCTTACGATTTTTTAGCTTGTAGTTGACTTTATGCTACTTCCTACGAAAAATTTTTCTATTGCTTTTTCTATTGCTTTCTTGAAAAGTTTTGTTGCTTTTCTCTTTGACCTTTTGCCAGCCTCTCTGGGTTTCAAAGACATAACCAGTAACCTGGATGTTGAGGGTCTGCCTTACAACGTGTCTGGAATCATAATGGAGTCATAGAAAGATAGTGAGCTAGCTGGCATTTACTAGCCATGGTACAACAGGAGCACAGTGATGTAAAGTTGGAGCTAAGAGCACTCACTCTGTTAACTATTTCATTATAGTTATTAACAAGTGCTGACCTGTCCTATATATCACAAAAGAGTAACTTTCTGTTAAAGAGCAACTTGCAAGAGTAAGCTTGGAAATCCATTGGGTTTTTAGTCATTCTTTATAAGTTAGCAAAATACGTCCACCAATGACGAGTGAACTACATTAGAAATGAAAATACATCAACCTCCTGTGTGTGTACTTGCTAACCATACTAAACCATACTGTGTACTTGTACTAACCATACTAAATTAATCTTGCATTTAAGAAATAAAGCTACATTAACATTTTGATGAAAAGTCAATTGTATATATTCTTCTGTTACAATGTGTCAAATCTGAGATCCTAGCAGTAGGAAAACAGTACATCTTTTATTCTTGCCTCCTTTAGTCAGGCTAGAGACAGATATGACAGATATGCTTTACCTTGACATTTATTTCATACCGCACCTTACTGTTTATGTGATATGCCTTAGTATCCAGAATAAAGAGCAGTCCAGACATATGTGAATCAAAATTATGTTTAGATCTCACCAAAGTGAAGGAAAAAAATATAAATTATTAGTTCAATATTACTTAGCAACAAAGCAAGATTCTGTCTTGATTCATTGAAATAGAGTCTTTTTACAAAGTGTGTGCAAGGATCAGTTTCACAGGGACTCATGTAAGTTAATGCTATGCTTACAGGTATACAAATGGTATGGGGAGTGGGAAGGCTTCATTATACGTTACGGAGATAGATAGCTGAGGTGGCTGCAAATATCAGACAGTCCATAGCCCTGTTACTGCCATGTTACTTACTCAAGGTCATTAGACCCAACAGGACTAATTATCCCAGGCAGAGCATTGGATTAATGGTTACACTTCTGGTACCTTCATGAATAGAACTGCAAACTCTGCAAAAATACACGTTGTGAACAAAAGAACACATCACTGTGGGTAATACCTGCAGACCATGCACATTTTGAGGTCGTCACCTTTTCTGGCATAACTCTTTCTCTCTCTGACTCTGTCATCGGCTTTTACAGCTGCCTTCCCCCTCCTCACTGGTTCAGGGTTCTTAAAACTGAAAAAAATGAAAAAAAATGGTTCAGGTTTCTGTGCTTAACCAAAGCTAGCCTCTCCCCTCTGCCTATGAGAAAATGTGAAATTCTTGTTCAGTTTTGAGGTGGAGTATGATCAAAGCAGGAAGTGTTTTTTTGCGGAGTTCTAGGTATTCCCTTGTTCATTCAGTTTTCCAGAGAAGTAGGAACTCAGTGAAAAGCTGTCACAGGTAAAATGGGCAAAATTAGAATGTACTAATGTAAGAAAGCTTCACAAAGAGAAGGCCATGAGTATAATACCAACAAAAGATAAGGAAAAATATGTAGGTTTTTTAAAAAAATATTGAATTTCCTTTTAGATTAATACTTTCAGAAAACTTCAGTTTGTCAAATGCCGTATTAGAGTAAGGGGAGAGTATGTATCTAAATAGTCTGCGAAAGTCCAACATTTCCTGTATGTTCTGTGTCCTGATTTTATCTTTCCATTTTCAGCCTAACAACTGCTAAAACTGTGACCAAACATTTAAAATACATTGAGAAAAATTATTTAGCCTACTCTTGCCTGAATTGGACTGCATTTCCCTGAAGTCCTCTGATTGGTCCTTGAAGCTTTTGCTTTATTTGCTAATCCATATTTCCTGCATCCTACTCAGATATTGAATGGCTTACTGTACATTCTTCAGATTCTGTACTTCTTCAGATGTTAAGTTTAGCTTAAGTTTTTTCTAATATACACAAAACATCGAAGAAGTTAAATATTACTTAGAAATATGTATATATCTCTGCCAGGTTCTTCAAGGAACTGATTAATTTTGGAGGCCATACCAGGCAAATGCCTGAGTGCGAGCCTCATCAAAACATTCTAGGGTATTGACAATACTGTATGCTTTGCATGGTATTGCTTCCATGCTAATTTAACTTTCCTTAAAGAAATTATGGACATTTCATTTTAAATTTTAGGAGCGTCTTCTACTTTCTTTACTGCCTGCTCATATTGCCATGGAAATGAAAGCAGAGATCATTCAGAGGTTACAAGGTCCCAAGGCAGGCCAGCTGGAAAACACTAACAACTTCCACAATTTGTATGTCAAAAGGCACACCAATGTAAGGTATTGTACTGTAATAAAATATATCAACAACACTCAGAAAAATTTTGAAAGTAAAGTGTTAAGAGACCAATTAAGAAAATAATTGTTTTAATATGTTTTTCAACAACTTAATGTTTAGTATCCATTAATTTGATTAAATTCTGTGTTCCAGAAGAGCAACAAAGGTGATAATACTTTGTTATTTTCTTGTTTAGAAAAAAAACGTGCATTAACAGGCTTTCTTCATAATGTATTAATTTTTCA
>VZTV01003463.1:0-15300 GCA_013400875.1 Anhinga rufa
TGACTGTTTAGAGCTTGACGATGCCATATTTTGTAAGACGCTTATTCCATAATTTGAATGTCTCATAGTTGTTAGGTATTTTTGTATCAAATGCTATGGAAAGCTTGCAGTTCTATTAGCTATGCTTGATTTGCTTCTTCCGTGCTGACAAGCTTTTTTTTTTTATGTGTTTTTTTTTTTTCTTTCTTCCCTCCAACTGAATGCTGTCCAGGAGCTGATTGATACCGGGTCTATTCCTAAGCCTTGTCCTCATGCCTTTGCCTCTACTTCTCTTGCTTATTCAGTCAACGCCCATCATAGTAGTATGAAGTAAACTCAGATAAATATTATTTGGGTGACCTTTGACGTTTGTTTGTTTCTGCTAATCTGATAAAATGACCATATTTTTAACTATTCAGAGGTTTAATTTCATTCTCCTGATCAGTAATGCTAATAATCATTTTAGTTGTATCATGTTACTGACTATTTTAGTCTCATGTGATGATCACATTATGTATAGTTATTAGTGAAATGAAGAAAAATAGCTGAGTTTAAAAAAAGTCTGATTCGACTGAAATTTTTTCCTCATAGGTATCAAATAATTTTTGTTAGATTTGAAAATTCATGAGAAAAAAAAACCTTTAAAGAGAGATAGTTTTGGGGAAGATCAGGTGAAGCAGCTCCAAGTCCCAAACAATGAACTTCTGCCTTGTATGTAAAAGGTAATTGTTGGGAACAGTGTAAGATATTATTTTTTATCTGTGATTAATACATACAGCTGCTATGGACTGCAATTGTTTCAAATTCTACGTGACTTGGTGGTTTTTTCTCAAATAAATATATTGCTGAGATTGACACACCTGTGATTTTTGTTTCTGGTTGTGCTGGGTTCAATTTCCCTGATCAAAGACACAACACAAGTTCCAGCCTCCTCGTTATACTAACTGAGGTTTTGTAATAGCGAAAACATATTTTGTACAGCTTACCTCTGTTTGATTTTGGCCTGTAACTCTTGTATTAAGCGCTTTTTTGTAGAGCAGATGTGCCCTTTTAAAAAGCACATCAAAACTCTTCTACCCATGGATTTCAGGTTTTGAATTGTTTTCTTTCTTTCTTAATGCCAGTAAGGTGGGCAAATAATCTACTTTTAGAGTTCCCAGTGCCAAATCGAAACTGCTACATCCAGGTGACACAAAACACTGATCCAGCACAAAGTTTATGCTGTGGCTCAAGTTTTTTAGAACATTTTTCGATGACCTAAGTGGCAGTGGCAGCGTGTGTGCTGGATCAGCTGGCACGAAGTTCAGAGAGAGGCCCGAAGCTGACAAAACCGCAAATCGTGTGGGCTGGGTGAGTGGGCACGAGCACAGCCATGTGTCCTCAGTGACCATGATCATGGCCCTGCTCTGTGACGGCCAGCGCACACACCAATGGTAGGGACCTTTGAACCACAGCCTTTAGTGTCAAGGGCTATGGCTATAAATAACTTGGCTGCATCTCTCATACCTGATGCTCGCATTAGCTGCTCATGTTCGCCATTACCTGCTTCAAACCCCATTCAACTGCCACCTAATCTGTGGATATCTGGAGTTTCCAAGCTATCACATTCCACCTCCAAGCAGTCATATAGTTCTGGGAATGTGTATGATCACCAAACCTTGCAGTCTGAGAGGTCAGGGACATAACACATTCCTGACCCTCATCTGGGTCAACAAACCAGTATTCTGCCTGGGTTCCCCCAGGACTTTGATCTTCTGTGCGAACCTAGAGTACAGAACCATGCCATTATATTTTCTTTCCAAAACCGACTACCATCTTACCCAGTAGGTTTTTTATTTCGTTGTAAGGATGGCTGTGATCCCAGGCCTGCTCTGTTTTAATGCATTTTGTGTTAAGGTTCAGTGAGATGGAGGCAGGGAGTGAAAGGGGCCCTCTTCAGAATGTGACTCAAGTCATATTCTAAACTGGATTAAAGTGAAAAGCTTGCTTTTCTTGAAGAATGCTCTCTGGATTGTTTCTATGCCAAGAGCCAATGCTCACACATCCACAGTGCTCATGCCTAAACTCCCCGATACGTGGAACAAAGTACCTCTGCTTGCTGAGGTGCGGGCTGTCAGACAAGCTCTCCTCTTGAGCCTTTCCTGTCATCCAGGGTAACTCCTCTGTCAGTGTGCTGGCACGGCTGTCATTTGGAGGTGTCTAATTTTTCCTGGGTGTGTACACTTAAAATACGTATGTGGTGGGTTTTGTCCCTCGTGAGGCCCCACCTGGAGTGCTGCATCCAGCTCTGGGGCCCCCAGCATAAGGGGCATGGACATCTTGGAGCGGGTCCAGAGGAGACCCGCAAAGATGATCCGAGGGCTGGAGCACCTCTCCTACGAGGACAGGCTGAGAGAGCTGGGGTTGTTCAGCCTGCAGAAGAGAAGGCTGTGGGGAGACCTTATTGCGGCTTTCCAGTACCTGAAGGGGGCCTACAAGAAAGCTGGAGAGGGACTTCTTACANTTGGTAGAAATTTGAGGTGGTCCCACCTCACAGCTCAGCAGTAATAAATACCGATGAGTATTATTGCACACCCACCCCCCGCCCAGAAGGCTCATGTCTCAGCTCTGAAGTCAAAACAGCATAGGGCTGGCACATTGCAGCAGAAAGTGAAGGGGACAAGACAGAGTGGCAGGAGGTCAGTGGGGCCAAAGTATCTTGAGACAACTATTGTGTCCTGTTTAGGTTTTTCTCTGGTTATGTAGATTAAAATACCATTTTGCAGAATTGTGGCACAGTCAGGGATTTCTGAGTAAGGCAACTACCTGCTGTTTGTTTCTACTGTGTTCCCAGGAAATACAGCTTAACTCATTATTTTTTGTAAATAAACAAGATCATAGCAAATAATTGTTCTAAACAGCATAGCTGACAAATCACTGACACCTTAACATACATACCCTTTGAAGGCCCTAAATACTGGCTAACCACTTCAGCTGAAGGACAGTGCTTAGGCAGCCCATGGCACTAATGGGAAGATGTCATGAGACTTCAAGACAGTGTCGATGGCCTCTGTAGGCACAAGTTTTTCTGTAGTCCTGAAGTGCAGGTAGTTCACACCTGGCCCAGGAACGTTATAGAAATTTTAACACTAGGTCTATGTTTTTTCATACTTAAAAACCCAAAACTACAAACCCTTCTGTTTCCCTAGAATACAAATGTGGAGTGCTGCTGACTAACTGGAAGAATTCTCTCTAAACTCATTATTTTGTCTTTTTTTAATTAATTTTTTTTTTTAAGTCACGAGTTGAATAATGCATTACAGTTCACAATAGTTTTCAGACCTTTCCATTTTTAAAGAACTCAGAAAAAATATGTTGCTTTTCTCTAGTTTTCTTTGTTTTTCTATTCTCAGGAGATAATCCTTTTGCACAGGAGGAAAATGGCATTGCAAAGTGAATTTTGTGCTTATGTTGCAAAATGCAGCAAAACTGCTAAAGGTGTAAAGTTTTTAATCATATGCGCCTTTGGAAGGACACCAGCACTGTATCATTGTCCTCCAAAAGAGGAAAGAAGGGAGAAACAGCATACAATTGCTCAGCTACCTTTTTGCTGCTCTTTTTGCCTTTGCTTGGCAAAAGCATTTTTAGTCTCTCTGACTGTATGTAGCTTGAGACCACTTAAAGAATAAATAGCTGAAATGTCAGCTCATGCTGACATTTGCACTTACGAGAAGTCTCATGCATCTGTCCAATGTTGATCTTATTCATAGCAGCTGAGGAAAGTAAAATCTGCAGGTTCAGTTCAGGTTTTCAAACTAGTCCTGAATTTTCTTCCTGGTTTTAGTATTGCAAAGTGTTTGATTCCTGTTGAACTTTTATCATGTGTGTTCTCAAATGGCTTAAGTAAAAGATTTGGAATCAAGAGACTTTGTTTCTTTTTCCTGGACATTCTTTGTCCAAGGATGCAAAAATGGTCCCTGGGGTCATCGTTGTACAGGTGGCACGGGTTGGGACCTTGTTAGAAGTAGCACAGGTTTAAGTGAACATGTGGCAGGACAGCACTGAGATGTGTACTGGCTGTGGGATCTGGAAACAATATGGCTGTCAAGGCTAATACTCTGACGCTACCATTTTGTTGTTGCTGTTTTTTAAATCCACTTATCCACTTCATACAAGGCCTCAGATCACAATAGAGGCCAGAATTACAAACAAACTTGGAAGAAATGAGGGGACAGGTCCGCTGGTGAGTCTTAAGACCTGGTTTAAATGCAGCTTCTGGATCACTAAGCCACTCCAGACTCGGAGCGCTGGGGGAGTGCACAAAGGGAAGACCTGTGTATGTGTGGTGATTCTTGGATTCTCTCACGTAAGATACTGTGTGAGCGAGTTACTGGATACTATTCAAAAGAGAAGGCTAGGTGACATGGCCTGGTGGTTCAGCTCCTTACGGTGATTCCTATAAATCTTGCTAACTCATTTTTAGCTCTAATAGGTAGACCACAGTCTACAGAGAAACGTTGACTTGCCTTCAGGTTTTCGAACACTTTTTCTAATCCGAAGTCAGAATACTTTGTTATTTTTGCAGATGTTTTTACTTATTCTATTAATTTATGTAACGTGACAGCTGGTTAGATCTGTTATTGTTAAATTAAGCTTTTCAGGTCAATATCAGAGGGTTGGCAATCCCTTTCCAGAGTACTGAATCCATCCGTATAACATTGACTCAAACCCAAACGGAGGATTTTGGCATTCTATGTGACTGCAATTGCTATTCCGTACAAAAATGTACAAAACCAACACTTCATTCTTTCCTACCTTTCTTGTTCTCCTAATTTATTAACCCTGACAGTAACATCTTTATGATTATGAATCTACAGTGCGTAAGCATATAAAAATAAAGTTGTTAAAAGAATACAAAAGTTACTCTTTACTGCATACAAATATTAAGAACATAATTAAGTAGGTGGTTAAGGAAATCTCATTTTTAACTTGTTTCTATAGATATTTCTGTGAGCTGCCGCCTATGCCTTCCATGAAATTTATTCTTAAAGATCTTGACTTCTATCAAATGATTTATACTGGCCTAAAAACACATTACTTAACTTTGGGATTTAATGTGACTTTCTCTATCCACATCCAATACATAGCATAACGAATAACTTCCCACATTTAGTGTGAATCCAGTTCTTTTACTGGGTATTGACATTGACCTTACGCTAACCTACTGAGAAACTGAAAGAAGTAGAAATAAAAGGTGTCACCCTTAGAAAATTACAAATGTAGAAGTAGTTTTAACTTGTGGTTGTCGTAGTTGTTAGCCCCTGATTTTGACATTATTTCAGATTGTCTTTATTTAAGGAATAACAGCCCTTCAAAATATGTCACATTTAAAACCCGGGTGACAAAAGAGTTTCTATTTCCAGAAAAAAAAAAAGGGTATGTTTTTTAGATTTCTCTGCACCAAAAAAAAATCATATAATGTTAAATCTTTTATGTCACATGCTGTGATTTGGGGGTAGCTCATTTGTTTTCACTGGCTTGTTTGGCAGGAGAAGGGGAAGTCTTCTGAACTCTATTTTTAGCATTAGAATGGTATTGTAATTCTGGCATTTAATTCACCACCTGGTGGGAAGAACAGTGAATTTTTTTCCCCGTCATTGTAGTATACCAACCTTTTAAATGCATTTCTTCTGTGCTTTCCTGCCCAGAGATATTTTATAAAATGTGGATGGGTTTATAGATAGATAGACCGATCGATTTATTTGGGTGTATACATATATTTATATAGATATATGGATACACTCATGGGTACATATATGCATACATATTTATCAGACCAAGCAACAAATTTTATAGACAATTAAAGTTACAGGGTTTATATTCTTCTAGCATTGTAGGAAGGCGTTTTTGCTTTTTGATTATGGTATGACAGCATCCCTATCTTCAGGATGTCAAGTTTTCAAGAGAGAATGTACATGTTTTTTGAGACAGCTGGTAGAATCTAATAATGTTTGAGGACTAAAAATCTGAGTCTATTTAACTCTCGTCTTAGTTTATTTCCATTACAATTTACAGGATGTAAATGGCTTTTAAGCACTCTGATATTGATGATAATTTGTGCTCATGTTACTATTTTACAGTTAAAAAGGCCATTGTCATGTTTTTCTGCTCTCTAGTTTTACCTGTGACTGAGACTATTCTAAACAGAAATGTCACTGAAGGCTTTATTTTTTCAGTGCTTTACAGAGATCATGGTGTTTAAACGTATGGCCTCGGTTGCATATCTAAACTAACCATATGTCCATTGAAGAGTTGCATATGTTTAGCAAGTTTAGTTGACTTGATTCTTAAGCAAGTTTTAACAGGAAATTATAGTAGAGTTTTAAATGTATTAAATGTAAGGAGATACAGATATCGATGAAAATTGTTGATAGTAACTAGCTAGGGATGAAAAGAACTGACCCTATGAAGCTGCCAATTAAATTTTGCTGGAGATTCAAATGTGCAGCTCAATAAAGTGGGAGGACACTTAGAATATTACCGGTTTGGAGGAGTAGGAAGATACCTAGTGGAGGTGGTTATAGACTGCACATATTTTAGCTATAGCAACAGAGATTTTTCTTCCTTTACTCCTATTTCTAATATTTTCTAAATACTCTCTAAATAAATGTCCATGCAGCAGCAGTGAACCTCTATTAAATAACTGAATATAAATAAAGAAATTAATAGTAACTTAGTATACCAATACCTAATCTAAAGGTGAAGTTAACAGAAGATAAAAAACCCCAAGTAGTTTCTATAAAGTCAGTAAAAATCATTATATAATCATAAATATGATCGTGTATTTGCATATTACGGTCATGTCCTATCTATGTTACGAACTGGGTACACTGGAAAAATGGCTTCTCTAGCTGAGAAATGAAATCTTTGCAATCCTGTTTCACAAGCGTGGTTTTCGTTTTAAGTCTGGTATGCAGTACAGATAGTTGGACATGGACATGTATAGGGAAAACTTCTATTTGCCACATATCTTCCTCAAGGTTGCTGAAAGGGAAAGTTGTCTTTAAAGCTAGTAGGCTTTATCACTGCTATTTCTGACCTGAAGCTTGCTAGAATTACATAGCAAGGATGATGGGGCTCATTTCCTAACAGCCCTACTCTCCTGGGTTTGAAGAACGGATTGGTCCCTGACCTTTATTCTTTCTCATCCACTTCCTAGACCTCCAGGTAGATTCTCTGAAGCTGTCCTCCTCTTGGTGTGGTCACATTCCCAGTCCTAGCTAGTGCGGGCCAGCAGTAGAGGAATAGGACTTCTTTATTGGTGGCAGAAAGTTGAAATGACCCACTACATTTTAACACAAATTATATAAGTATCGTGCTTCCTACTAAGAGCTACTGGAGCAAAACCACTTTTCTAAAAAGCTAAACCTTTCTATAGTTATATGTAACTGAATAACAGAATTCTGAAAAAGAGATTGCACTATAATTTTAGTTGCGATGTGTTATTTGCAGGGAGGGTTTTACATTCTGTCGATGCACGGAGTATTTTGGATGTGCGGGTATTAGAATGTTTATTTTGTCGTTCCTTATAAAAAACTTGTTTTCCAAATGGAATGTGGAAAGGCCTTAATTTAGACTACTAAATACAAAAGCTTCTATCTTGAACTTCAAAAAATAACTCAGGCAGCATCTACTTTTACCTCACCTGAAATGCTAGGTGATCATCTGTATACCTGTTTTATATTCTGACTATCTAAATTTAGATTTCTTGTAATATATCCTATGCAGGTCTAGGATGTGTTGTAAAAACTATGAAATTATTTTGGTTTCAGGAAGTTTTATTTTACTTTTGGCTTAGAAACATCTCTTTTAATAGGTGGGAAGACCAGCCTTTACTTTTTAAGGAAACAAAATTTTAAGCAAGAGCAGTATTGATCAGGAAAGACTGCAAAATATTCATGGTATGTATGTCTCTGAGTGTCTAGCTATTGTAAACATAATGTAATGCATACAAAATGTAATTTAGTATAATTTTTGGTATAAAGGTGTGCTACCCAATTGGCGTCTTTAGATTTTATGCATCACCTTACAGAGCAGCAACAGGGAACATGAGGATATTGATCCCTAGTTGGTGTTTGGGGCCTTGTTCATTTAATCGCTATGTTAAAGTTGAGGAGGTTTGTTTCATCACAGCTTTTGAGTCTCATATTTTTCTGTAGTGAAAGGAAAGGCAAAATTCTGTATTAGAGTCTGAATTTGGCAGCCTTTACTTTCAGAAGTCAGGGGTAGGTTTGAATTTTACTGTTGGATTTTTTTGTTTGCTTTAAATGTTCCCTGAGGCAGGTGTGGTCTGTGTCCATCGGCCCTTTCTTTTCTAACATTTTGCCAGGTATGTGGAGCAAACAACATGTGTCTGCGTCCTGGAGTGAGATATTTCATTCTGCAAAAAAGGGAAGGATGGAAGAAATTGAGGCATCTGTGACAAGTTTCTTTTACCACTATGTGAAAGAAATTAGGCTTTTTCTTTGGAGGATAGCTATGGGGCTGAACGGGGGTTTGTAGACTCTTTATTGGTAGAAAACAGATAGATGTGGAGCCAACAGAGGTACAAACTATTTCTAAAGCAGGTTCCTAATCTAGGAAAAAGAACCAAACGTTCCCTTGTGTGTCAAGTACTTCAAATTTCCCAAAGCTAAAGTTGACAATAAAATGCTTACCTCTAATATGCATTTCCTGGAACCTGACTGTTAGCATGTCAGTAGTTCTGCTCAGCTGCCTAATTTCATGTGATTTCTCTGTACTATTATATCCTTGATTTTCAAGTTAAGAGTTCTGTTCCTCCTTTTACCTAGCAGGCTGACTTAAATCATTTCATAGGAACAGAAAGGTTTTTCTCTGGAACTGAATCCATAAGTCCAAATACATTAGTACCCTGATACAAAAGTGAAAAACATTTAAACAGATATTTCCAGAATAATTTTTTGTAGGAAAATACTTTACAGACATTTACTTAAATCCTGTGGATGACATTTAATATTGGTCTACATTTTAACCTTTTTTCTTGAGCTTTTCATGAGGAATTGAACGTTATTTTACATTTCTTGCAATTATATTGTGCTACGTTTGCCATTTTATGGGAAATGGAGAGGTAGGAAAAATGGATGGAATGCACTTCTGTTAATGGGTTATGCCATTTCTGGATGGCAGTGGAGAAGGCTGTACTGGATTGCATTTTTTGCTTTAGTACAGTGACTACTGTGTAGTTTAAAAAAAAAAGAACTTGGTTTTGGAAAAAACAGCATTCACGAGTGGTTGAGGTCTGGATTGGTCATGTTAGATCCCCAGATTCTGCTTACATGCATCCAAGACATTTTTAAAATCTTCGCCGTTCCATGAGATTGAGGTCAAAGCCTTGTTTGTTGGTGAGCGTAGAAACGCTAGCACTAATACTTGGATGAGCATGAAATTTGAATGGAAAGCTCCTGCTGGTAGTGGGGAAGTTATCCCCGCTATGGTGTGAAAGGTGTTTGTCACCAAGTAAATTCAGCAATTTTCTCATCGTACTGCAGCGTTCTCATGATGTGGTCACAGCTTGATGTGAAAAATTCTGCCCCTTGGTTGACATTGAAACGGTGGTAAAATTGGCAGCATTGCTGCAGCTTTACTGACGTGAAAGAGCTTTTGTTTGCTTAGCTAGTCTATGCTGTTTGCTCAAAGAGATGGTGCTCTGATGCCAGCAGAAAAGCTCCTCTTGTCAGCACTTACTGTCTATCTGCTGAGAGGACTCTGCTGACACAGCACTGGTGCTATAAACCCTATAATACACATAAAATTAAACTGATAATTAGAGAATAAGGTAAGAAGTTTTAGGGAAATTACAGCTCAACAGTAAATAAGTTGTAGATTCAAGCCTGCTTCGTGCTGCTGTTCTGGTAGGCTTTATCAGAGCCTCGTGTTTCTACCTCTGTGAAGGAAGTAATAGAGCATGAACTCCAGCATACAGCCTTCTCTGAACTTGTAATGCTTTTGTGTGCAAAGGAGGAGGGAAGGAAAAGCTTAAAAGTGTAAGAATCAAATGGGAAACCTGAAGATGTCATATGAAGCAGTCTGTATTTTCGCACCATTGGGTTTATAAATAAACGAATAGAAGAATTACCTCAAACTCTGCTCATGTCTGGACAATGTCCATGGACCTATTTAAAATAAGGAATTGGCTTAAGTCTGAATTACTGATCTCTAAAGACATGTAAAGTTCTCCGGTGATTTATTGGTCATGTGGTGGTACTTGGTATATTTTCAGAAGGAAAAGTGGCAGTAGAGATTATTTACTTCAAGATTTAAGATGAAAGGAAAACAGAGGTTTCACTATAAAAGCTAAATTGCCAGTCCCAGTGGATGGCAAAAGCCATGATTTATACGGAATTGGACGCAGCGTGTATGCTGGTTCTTTTCTGCTTATGTGGCATAATCAAGGGTATTTTGAATACACTTCAGATGTGATCTGACTTACTGGAGTGAGTTTCAGATCATGCTACTTTTTACAAAGCCTATTTGCTTTGTATGAAATATTTATGCATCATTCTACACAAAGATTTTTTAGTAATATATAATGCAAAGTGGCGTGTCCTTGGCTATATTAACATCTTCCATTTTACCTAGCAGTAGGCTTCTAACCTTTGTATGATAGCACCAAAATTATAAATGTCTTTTTATTATATCCACTGATGTATTTTTAGTATCAAGCTACCAAGATGCTCAGGGGACTGGAGCGTCTCCCTGGTGAGGAAAGGCTGAGAGACCTGGGCTTGTTCAGCCTGGAGAAGAGAAGGCTGAGGGGGATCTCCTCAGTGCTTATCAGTGTCTGAAGGGCGGGTGTCAGGAGGGTGGGACTGGGCTCTTCTCAGCGGTGCCCGACGACAGGACAAGGGGCACCGGGCACAAGCTGGAACACGGGAAGTTCCCCTGAAATCTGAGGCAAAACCCCTTTGCTGTGCGGGTGCCAGAGCAGCGGCCCAGGCTGCCCAGAGAGGCTGTGGAGTCTCCTTCCCTGGAGCCATTCCCACCCCGCCTGGACGCGGTCCTGTGCCCCTGCTCTGGGGGTGCTGCTCACGCAGGGGCTGGACGGGGGCAGCTCCGGAGGGCCCTGCCAGCCCCCGCCATTCTGTGGTTATGTGATCCAAAACCGAGTTTAAGGTGGGCAGAAGCTGTTTGCACACTTACATTCAAAACAGCAAAAAACCCCACCCTGAACTCTTAGTAGGCTTTGTTAAATACTTGGTATTGTATTAAACATGAACAATTCTGTGGGATTTGGAGATCAACTATACAGATTTTTATATTACCTTTCCATCGGAGATTTTACAGCTCTCCTTTAAGTTATCAATGTTAGATATTCAACACAGATTCATGTCATAGCCAGTTTGTAAACTGGAGGAATTCACTTTAATAAATGGGTAGGCCAGACGTATTATACCCTACTACTGAATCTTCTTCAAATATATTTAATGTTCTACTTGTAATTTGAACTTTGGATGGGTTTGCAAACTGCTGATTGGTGAGGTTTAAAATACTTTGGATGTAGATCCCAGACTGAGAGTGGCTTTTTATTCAGAGAACATTTCTCCCTCTATCACACACAGGAGTCAAGGAAAATGCTTTCTTCTTTCCAAACCCAACAATCATCCTTTTCAGTCTTCTGAGTCTTAAAGGTGCCACCAGAAAAAAATTGCTGTCCTTGTAGATAGGTACAGCGTAGAACTATGACTCGCATGTATTCAACTGCAAGGTATTTTTACAGTTCTCTTTTATTGAGGACTAATAGTGTAAGAAAAAATATTTGTCACGGTCATTATCTTAGAACTGAACACCAGCAAAACAAATAAGTAGCACCTAGAGGTTAGCAAATCTTTTAGAAAGGGACTCCTATTTTGAACAGTCAGTTTTTGCTAGCTTGAGCTGCGTTATATGACATGGCATCTCAGAGATTTTTCCAAAGAATTGTCTAATTTGTGTTGTACAAATATGGAAAAAGCTCGATTGTCCGGAAACATCAGGGTTTTTTTCTGAAGGATGCTTGCTGCTTAATTGGTTTCCTTATATTCTGATGCATAATTACTCCCTCATACCCCAATAGGTTTTGATGTCTCACTTACTTTAATTGTGAAGTACCAGAGGCACTGTATAAGTAAAAATAAATATCCAAAGGCAATCTATAAATACGTTTCTATCCTTAGACATCTGCACAAGATCTAGGTGTCTTGGAATCGTGGAATTCACAGGCAAAACCTTGTTAGAAATCCTGGTCTTACCAGAACAGTCAGTCTGTTTTATGACATAATGATTCTGTGAATCAAAAAACATTACGCTGTTGCAACAAAAACCTATACAATATTGAGAAATACAACTAAGATCTTTTTCTGTCTTTTTTTTTTTTTTAATGGGCAGGCAAGTATAGCCAGCGCTCTGTTTAGAGCAATAAGCGTGATCATTCCTCCTTTGGAGACACATGTCTAGTAGGGATGTTGAACTTCAAGAAAAATGGGGATCATGAAAAGAAAGCCCAGAGGAGACCAAGAACAAAATTAACCTAATGTTGCTTATTTTTTTAAAGGTGGCATGATGTGCTGATGGCATTATTTAGAGTTTCCCCTATCAAAGCCGCGTGCCACTCTGGCTACAAGCCTGAAACACCTATGTCTCCAGTCGGACTAGAGCAGGCAGTCTTTCAGGGACTGACTTCTTGGAGAATGGCTGGGGAGGAAGTCAAACAGACTTGAGAAATATTTTTTATCTACATTCTGGCCCTCAGACTAGTCTGCTCTAACATGGAAGCTTTTTTTACTGTGTCTGTTGACGAAGGCAAATACTGAAGAATGCCAACTTTTTGAAAAGTGTTCACATTTTTTATTTTATAAAGAAAATTATTTGTTGATTGAAAGTTACTTAAGGTATTAGAGCATTCTGCTAGTATAAATAGTAGGATCTTCATTACTAGAGATCGGTAGGATAAACCTCCACCATATATGATTTAGGTAGAATTGATCCTATTGCAACAGGAGGCAGATTGCAAGACCTTTCTAGGATGCTTCCAGGCATTTTTCTGCTTCTCTAATCAAAAATCCTCTGCAGCTCATCACATCATTCACTTTTCTTTGCTCAGGAGATTGCTAGAAATTTATTTATTTATTTTTCAAATGCTTTTTACCATGCGGTAGCAGGGTTGATGATTATAGGGCATATGTGTTCTGGAAGGCAAGTTTAATTAGTTTCTGAAATGATGTCCCCTTCGTAGCTACTTTCTTTATTTCTGATGCTAGGTGAAGAAAGATTCTGTCCTTGTTGCCCACCAAAGAATACCAGCAGTCCGCAGGGCATTGCTTTAACAGCCTGATATGTAAATTGAAGCAGGAAAAGATAAGATTTTTATTAGCAAGTGTTTTTTTCTGGAAAAGAACTCGTTCAGGCTCCTGACATCTGCTAGAGAGAAAAAGTGAAGAGGGGTTCATGTACTGTGACTAGTTCCACCATTTCTGGAAGAAAGATTTGCAAAACCTCATGAATTTTGTATTTTAGTAGGTTACTGTGTTATAATATTATGGGAGGGAAAACGACTGCTTGTGTCTGATGAGTAGGAAAGGGCCCTGCAGAGGAAGGTGACTGGGTGGTAGCCTTTGCGTACTCACCGGTACCTCCTCTGCTTCCCGGCCTAGCCTGTTTTCTTTGGGGGGGCGGGGGGTTTGTTTCTTTGTTTGTTTAATGTGGGGCTCATTTCTGCAAGAACCTGAAAAGATTCAATGATGAAAAACTGCCCAAAGTAGTCTAAGAGTATGTGCACTGGATCTTGCTTGCAATTAAATATACCCAGTAGTGAGATCGAGACACTGTACCTGGCTCTGAATCCTTTATGATCCTTGTCTGTTGCTTGATATGAAATCTTAATTAAGGTCCCATTTGTCCCTATCACTCCTTCAAAGAATTGCTTAGTCACATCTGAGGGCTTAAATATTTCTAATGACCAAACTCAGTAAATTTTTATGTTCATGAAGTGATTTTTTATTACAGGACGTATTATTATAGGAAATACACCGCGCTTGGGTCTCATTATAGATATTAATAAATTGAATCTTAAGGTTTAAGATTTTGTGAGAGTGATGGTTAATAAATGAGAGATTATTATTAGCCTAGCAGGTTATATGAAGTATCTGACCAGAGGCTTCACAGAGTTTCCTCCTATGCAGGTCTGAGTGTTGCCCATCTCATTTTAAAGATGATTTTTCTATCATCTATATTTATGTCCAGTCATCAGTAAGAGGTAAGAATTTCACTGGACGGGAACTGTTTGTGCCGTGGTACCAAACACGTGTGTGAGGTATGTGAGAGTGTGGCATTCCTCCTCCTCTTCAAGTACACACTTTTTGCAGCCCAGAATTTGTAATTTAGCAGAGGAAATTGCTGTCCAGTGTGATTATTGCTTCATATACTAACACGAGTAAAACCAAAGGGTGAGAAAGAAGGGGCTAAAAATTTAAACTACATCCCATTTGCTTGGAGATGGAGTTAGAATGAGAGGGAGTAAAAGGGGGGAAGTAAACCCTTAAGTTCATATTTTAAGTTATGTCTTCTTGCCACTCCTACATGGGTTTCTATGGAAACAGAAGCAGAAACTGGGCCATCAGCAGCCAAGAATCCATTTACACTTTAAATTTACTGCTTGAGCAGCCATGCAGTTTTCTTGTCCAAATTAAATCATGGAGTAACACATGCTAAGTAAATTGGGGGTAAGATGAAAACACTAAATATTAAATATCCTTCCATTTAAGATCTGTGGATACGCCAAAAAAAAAAACAAACACCTTTTTTCTGAAAGACCTTAAAATGACAAGTTAGATTATGTTTTAAGAAGAAGGTGCTTACTTATGGCTCTGCAAATGTGCATTGAAGTCGTATAAAATAATGCTGTTATATTCCTCAGGTAATTATGTTATCTACTTTAATTAGGAATGTAGCTAACTCTTAGGCAGCTTAGCTGGTTTGGTGCTTTGGATGCAGAAAAGAAACAAGCTGCACTTTCCTCGCTGCTCATCTTCTAATAAATTTGATGGTGAAATTCTCATGCACTAACACGGCTTGTGGATGTTGTATAATCACTACTGACATTTATTTATGTTTTCTTAGAAGATGAGATTGCTTATACCTTCCGATGAAGTATTGTCAGATATTTGCCACTATTAGAAACTTTACTAAAGTTATTAAGGATTTGCTGAAACTGTAATTGTTTGAGTTGATATTTTCTATTTTAGTTGGTTGTCTGCTTTTAGTTGATTTTTCTTTATTTTTTTTAAT
>VZTV01003468.1:4358-18219 GCA_013400875.1 Anhinga rufa
TTTCACATTTTTGGTATATTTTTTTTTTTTAAGATAAAGGTTATATTAATATATCTTATAATCTTATAGAATATAAGATATCTTAATATCTTATGATCTAAAGGTCTCATACCTCACACTGTACAAAGCCATCATTCAGGAGATCAAAAGCAATCTACAGATTGTTTTGTGATATTTGACTAGCACCCACAGCAGTGATGAAAACCTTTGAATTTAGAGAGAAAAGACTCCACAGTGAAAACCATACATGTTACAGGCATGATAACACACTAAATAACTTTGAATTCCAGGATGTTAAGTTACTCTAGCTGCCCTCAGAAAATAAATATAACTGACCAAAGTAAGCACAGAATTAGAAATGAATTTTCAGCAGCAAGTAGGATAATAGAGCACTGGTGCAATTTATCTAAGAGTTCAATAAGCATTACATCTTTGGAAATCTGGAAATCAGCATTGGGTGCCTTTCTAGAACTCTGAGAAGTTCAAAAATGAACATCTGGACTTACTGTAGGCTTTGTTCAAAGAATGTTCTATGCTCTGTTGCAGATAGGTTGTCAGAACAGTAATCTCAGTATCTGTCTTGCCCTAACAAAGAAAAATCTTAAATAAAGCCCTCTCACTATTACTGACATGCTGGCAGCAACTCACTTTATCCTCAATATAGAATAAGCCTTTAGCGATTACTGAAGTATTCTTCACCTTTTATTTACTGCCTTGGGCACTTTCCAGCTAGGAACTCTGGGTTCATGTCCTGTTCAGGGGATTTACACACTACTATACGTATTCTCCTCTTCTTTGCCCATCAGCAGCCTGACCTGTACTGTATTACTTTTGACAGCCAGTGCATACCTATCCTAATTTCTGTCTTGTTCCCTGATACATGTAAGGACAATTTCTACCACAGCAATAGAGGCCATGGCCCTTTGGATGTTCAGCCACTCTCCCAGTCCCTTACCCATTCCAGTGAAAGAAAACAAAAGTACAACTAGAACTGGCAACAGCAACATGGATTAGTATTGCCAAGTCACAAGGCCTCCTCACACCATTTATATAATTACACCATGTAATCTCACACAGATCTGTAACAGGAGTTTTTTTAGACTAAGTGTAGTACCTAAGTTATAAATAAAACACGTATGTCTCACTGAACAGCTGAATTTAGGTAAAATTCTGCCAAGGTATCAATTTTAAATTAGCACTATAATTTGTGGTAGAGGGAAAAAAGAACTAGTAATAGTCACACACCTGTTTGTAAGAAAGCTGGGAAAGGTTTTCATTGCTATTTACCTCTTTGTCTCATTTGTTCCATTCCAAGTGTTCCTTCACTACTGGAATGTGGCAGTTCCCTATGGATAGGGATAGGTAAAAATTCACAATCCTGACTTCCATGCTGCTTTAGCACTGCTTCAAGTACAGCCATTTCTTGCTGAAGCTTTTTTAGGTTATTTTGCATAGCATTCTTCTGCTGCAAAGGATACACAATTGCACCAACATTAGCAAACTCAGTTTTAAACAGTAAGAATAGTTTCTTTAACAAATGCTTAAAAATTAGAAACAGCAAAATTATTTTGAATTAGGTTTTACCATGTGTTCAGAAGATGACCGTGATGCTTTTACTGTAACAAATAATGCACATGCGCTATGTCAAAAGCGAAAACCAAAACCAAAACACAACAACAAAAAAAGCCCAACAACAGAGTCATTTGCTGTTCAATTTTTTTCAGTTTAGACGGCTCAGACTTTAATCAGTCAGGAAAAAAGAACTTCTGCACAGATTTCTTTAAAAGCCATTTTGCCCCAACTGCATTAGTTTGCATTAGCCACTGAACATAAAATTCAGTCGCTAACTTCAAGTACTGAGTCTCTGCACTTTCCACCATTACCGAAAGCCCCAAAGACAGTTTAAAAGGAATAAAATATTTATCCTACTCTTCCTTACTTTTTCTCTCAAAAATTACAATACCCTCTATTAAAAACATGTCATATGCACCTCCTCATAATAAGAGCTCAGGGCTTCAAAGGGCCCTTTCAAAAACTCAAAACCTTCACCACACCGGATAAAGCAGTTTCCACAGCACTGATTACTACATTTGTAGCTCTAGCACTGGCACCATGTGGAACTTCCTTATTACTGAATCAATAAAAAAAACCCCAAACAAACAGAAAATACCCACCACACAATAAACCAAACAAGTTCACACCAATCCATACTGCCACTATTCCACTCAACCCAGGCATATCTCCTAGAATCTCTGTCAACGAAGCTACATCAGGGAGCAGTGTCCTGCCAGTTGACCACATTTTGCACTGATGCAGTAAACAGAACCACCACCCATAAAGCACAAAAATGAAATTCAATCTTCTTTGATATACATTAAAACTCAGAGGGCTGTTAACGCTGAAGAGAGATTTGGCCTAAGACTTACCTTGAAGTTACAGAAGACAAAAAAAAACCCCAAACCAAAAAACCACCACAAAACAAACCACCAAAAACCAAACAAACCCACCAAACAAAACAAAACTCCAAAACCAAAACAGAAAACAAAAAACCTCAAACCCCCAACTGAAATACCCCCACACCAATCACCCGATACAAAAAGTCAAGTCATAAGCAGTAATCAGGAAATTAATAGTAGAGAAAACATGCTGTGCTAGGCACACCTTTCATTGGACACCGCTTGTTGGGTCTTGTATGTATAATATTTTAATATGGAATGATTTGATTTAATCTTTACGCTTAGAAGGCAAGTTTCCATGCTTCTAAATATCACAATGTAGCAAATCCAATCCGGATCACCAATCACAGATTCCCATCAACAAAGCTTTTAAATACAGGAAGCTGAGGTTTCCAGCACTGGTCAAGTGTGGAGATTCATTAACTAGCATCTCTCACAATTAAGCACTGTAATCAATACCACATAACAAGTTATGGCCATTAGAATGTAATGCTACCATGGAAGACAGTTGAACAAATAATGACATAGAAACCATTCTACAATTCTTCCTTAGTTATGCTTTTGGAAGTAACCTAGCAACATAAAGAATTATGATGAAAGCAGTTTCCCACTACGCTGACTTCACAGCTTTCATGTACTTGCTTATATCCTAGAATGCAAACTACGTTTAGAATTTAGTGCATAAACTCACTTACCTGTGTAGTAAGGATTTCACCCTGAGAGAATGGTCCACATGAATCTTCTACAATACTTGTTTCACTGTCATATCCAGATGCTTCACCTTGAAGAAGGTGGAAGAGGTGGAAGAAAATCTGAGTTAGTTAAAGAAAAAAAAAGCCAAACCAAACATCATCCATAATCTTTTACCACACAGACCTTTTAGACAACTGTGAACTATAACGATAGTGACAAGTTTTGAAAACATTTAAGTTAGAAGCACAGATCTATTTTAAGAGTCATTTCGAAGGACATCACGTCACCCATATGGCAAAGTAAATACAACTCAAAGTTTCAATAGTCATGAAAGAGTTCCAAATATTTATGAAAGCCATAAAAAGTTCAGAATAACCACTAAAGAATTCTACAGCCAATTTCAACAAGTGTTTAATCTTTTGAAACAGCTTAGGTAGGCTTTATGAAATTTTGGTGATAGATACAAGTATCACGTTGCAGTAAGAAAGCTAGCATTTCACTCAAAAATTAATTCCCATCAGACAGACTCAGTCTGGCCTCTAGTGCCCAGTCTATTAATTTTTGCTCTGAACAAAGAATACTGGGAGAACTTAATTTTCAGGAAATAAACCACTGAGGGATTTTTGTTTGACTGTTTAGGGCTGATATATTCCTTGGAAAGAGCAAGCACCACATAAATACAGAACAAAGTTCCCATGCAAACATCAAAAACCAAGGTGCAATGACATTACAAATACAGCTGCAGAGATAAAAATCTTTGTTTGTACCTAGGTTTGGTTCCATGTTTGGGTCTTCTTGGCACTCATCTTTGAAGTTAGTTTTGCTTCTCTTCTGCCTTCTATCACACCTTTGAGAAGTTTCTTTACTCTCATTCACATTGCTCATTTGTTCGGATGTATGAACTTCTATTAAAGGTTTCTTCAGCTCTTGTGCTCCATTCAGT
The DNA here is from genome assembly GCA_013400875.1 of Anhinga rufa. NCBI lineage: Eukaryota > Metazoa > Chordata > Aves > Suliformes > Anhingidae > Anhinga > Anhinga rufa. The sequence goes on from VZTV01003468.1 coordinate 8,451, forward strand.
GATTCTTCAGACATGTTGGACTGGGAAGAAAATAAGTTGACAGAGCATTCTGACTCCTGGCTTGGTGAAACACACCCATTACTTTGGGCAGCTTCAGGCATTTTCTGCATATTATCATCATCATGGCTTCCATTGTGAGGCAGTGTGACAGGGCTTTGTGAAGCCTCTACCACAGATGTCCCTTGTTTATTGATCTGCAAAGGTGTGCTTACTGATTTGCCAAATATTAATGTCTGAAGACATGGTAAATCTTCATCCTCGCTAAATTCTTCATCTGAAGATTGCAGTTTCCGTGCTCTTCTTCGAGATCTTTGAATACCTCGAGATCTTTGCTTAGAATTAACATTTCTATTGTGTAGTTCTTTTACCAGGGCATTGTCACTTCTTTTTACAAACACAGCAGATCTGTCTTTCCTATCACTTTCAGAAAAGCTGGTGTCCTCTTCAATATCATCATCAGAGCACAGTAAGCCATCAGGGGTTTCAGACAAGCCTGTAACACCCCTTCGCACTTTAAGAGGTTCTTCTAGAGCCTCTGTAACTAAACACTCAGGCATCTGCGTGTTAGCAGTTTGGGTTGCTTGTTCTTCATTCCCTTTTACTTGTTTTCTTTCTCTTTTGCTACTATTTTTTCCAACAACGTCACAGCTGAATTCAGCAGGCCTTTGCTGACAAGTTGCAGGACAAACCATTGATCTGGACTGAACATACAGGATTGGTCCTTTACCATCAACAACTTTGACCTTTGCTGCTGGATTGTTTTCTGAACTAAAGTGTATTTCATCGACTGTGTTTAAATCAGTTCTTTTGAAAATGTGCTCTTCTGTATTACTCTGATCACTTTGGCTTCTATTACTTTTGATTGGATTCTGTCTCAGCTCGCTTTCTATCCCTGTGTCAGTTGACACTGTCTTTTCATTTCCCTGCTTTCTGTTTTGCAATCTGTTTTTGTCTTCACTTCTAGCAGTACCCATTCTTATTGGTGTGAGATTCCCTTGGTTTGCAAACTGTGAAACATCTTTACATTCCCCTGTGTGAATACATTCAGTGCTGCTAACAGAGCAGGTTGCAGGACTAACACAAGCAGATTCACAGGTCTTAAGCTTTTCCTTCTCACAAACCCTACTCAAGCTTTCAGCAGTCGTTTTCTCTTCTTGCAAGTTTTCCGTTTTTGAATATTTGCTATGCTTATTTTCTACCTGATCAGCACATGATATCTTGAAAGTTCCAGAAGCAGCATCTTCTACTGCACACACCTTCGTGGGAGTAGGATAAAGGCTAAATGATAGGCGCTTTGAATGCCTAAATATATTTCGCAGATACTGTGTGTCTAACTCACTATCTTCAGTTTCCTTAGTCAATTCCAAAACTTTTTTAGCCATTGGTGACTTTTCAGTTCTTAAGTCCCCTGGAACGTTTTGTGTATCATGTCCACTATCCTGAGGAAAAGTCGTATGTGATTCAGTCATCTCTTTAGGTGGGTGGGAAGCAGTTTGCACAACAGTCATTGAAGGAGACTGTAGGAGGAAAGGGCTACCTTGTATGTCACCTTCTTGGGAACCTGCATCAGGTGCAAAGGATCTACAGTTTGAATGCTCACATGAAGATGTAGGATTGAAGAGACTTTTTCCAGTTTCTGCAATATCAGATGAATTCTTTAGACTAATCTGTATTTCATCTGCTTCTAGATCACCACCCTTCAGATTAGTGAGTGACTTGTAACTTGCCATACCCTGGGGCTCACACAGATCTTTGCTTTCAGAAGTGTGAACTAACACATTCCTTTGGCCTCCAAAGAAAGACCCTTCATGATCACTGTCATGCTTCCTTGATCCCTTAATTACTACTCCTTTTCCTGTTTCTTTTGTCATTTCTTCAGAAAGTAACTGAAGCCTCCTGCTGCGCCTGACTTGTCTTTGCTCAGAATCAACCTTCCTTCGTTCTTCACTGCTTGGATAGCTATCAATCTGTGGCTCAGCTGAATCAGGAGAAACAGAGTTTCTATCCACTACTAACTGTAGAGCACACATAGTTCTAGTAGAATGCCTGCATCTTTTTGCTGCTGAACTTATTTTTTTAGTACTTTTCTGATCACAGTTATTCAGTTCTAGCTTCCCATCACAGTGCTTGCCAGTCACCTTTTCAGCAGCTTTTTTCCACATGGATCTTCCTCCTTCCTCAAGTTCTGCTAGTGTATTATCTTCTCTATTCTCAGAGAGAGAACTCTTATTAACAGCAGAACTTTCATCACATCTTTTCTTTTCAGCATCTTCAAGGCACCATTTAATACTTTGAGGGCACCCATCTGCCTCTTCTGTATCTTTTTTCTTGACAAAATCCTCAGGTTGCAGGACACAGGCTGTCTTCCTTTTTTGTTTTAGTCTGTCTTTGCCAGAATTATTCAAGCACTTCTCATCAGTAGCCCTATCTTCCTTTTTTGTAGTAGGTAAAATCTCTCTCAAGATAATAGGGGGATTTGACTTCTTCTCTCTCTTGTATGTTTTCCCAAATATTTTGTCTTTGATGCTATCTGCTGCTTGTTTTGACCTTCTCTTGTTTCCTTCAACCACTGCAATTTCCACGGAATCTACCATAGGGTCAGTCTTTTCTGAAATACAGGAATCTTTATCTGATAAACATGTATCTTCTTCACCTGAAACATCAGTTGCTCCAGAAACATCCTGGGAAGAATTGGAAGACAAAATCTCATCACTCTTTGAAAACCATTCATTGACTTTCTGAATGCTTCGCTTCAGTCTCTTTCTAGAGACTTGATTCAGGGTAGCACAGTGAAGTGTCTCTGCCTGAAGTTTCTCCAGAGGAAGTTCTTTTTCATGGAAAGAATCATTCTCAGGTTCATGCATTTCCACAGCTTCCACACTTTGTACAATATCTACTTCCTTGCTTTTATCCAGGCTGTTCTCTGAATTATCTTTTAAGTCAAACTCTTTGCTTTTATTATGGCATTGAGTTTGCTCTGCATCCATTTCTTCTGTGCTCTTAAAGAGAGATGTGTCCCCCTTCCTTAAGGGACTGGCATTACCTATTCTGTCACACTGCTCTGTGAGGTCTACAGCAAGAACATTTAAAGGAAAGCTCTGGTATTCAGTCGTATTCATTTGGCCAGGTTTGGCATATTCAGTGATGTTCCGAGTGCTTTTCTTCTTCAAGCCTTCCTTCAAGAAATCACTTTCACCTGAAGATTTATAGGTATTATAAATTATTAAGCCCTATTTTACATGCACAAGAACAACAAGCTTAATGGCTACTTTGTTTTAAAATTGCTGTTCTTATAGTCCCCCAAAACAGAATATTACACTGCACAAATCTCCCACTAGAGAAGGGAAGATCAAACTACATATGACATACATTCATCCAACTTCCTACATGAATTACCATACAGCGCTCTCAACTTGTATTATAAGGGATAATATGGCTTATGTAGAATAGAATAAGTTTTGCACTTTGACCCTTTTTTCCCTTCTGTTCCTGTACACAGAATATCCACATTTTAAGTATCTAGTCTACAGGTAGTCTTGTATTATACTCTCACTAGCTGTAGGCATCAAGAAAACTACAACATACAAAACTGCAAATATATGCATTTAACCACGTGAAACCAAAATGTTAACTTGTGGTCTTTCAAGCTTAATCATTTTTGTCACCAAAATAACAAACACACCTATGACATTTGGTAGAATTATTTCTTTAGCACCCAGCGCGTCAGGCTGTGCACTGCAAGAACATTCATTCCCCTTCTCGGCACTCTTAAGTTCTTCTAGCTTTTCTTGAGATGAAATCTGAAGTGCATCTTTGTCTTCTAACCTGTTAGGAAGGGAAATCTACTTTCATTACAGAGAAAAACACAATAACGTAACAGAAGGCGATAATTAATTTTCCCTTTTTGCTATCTGAAACAGTTTTCAGAGGAGTCAGGCTTCACGGTTGACACTCGCCACAACTAGATCCCTTCAGAGTTGCAGGTCATTTCTTTAAAACATCCCCTCCCACATTCCTGAATTTAACATTTACTTTCTAAAGCATAGTACATGCTTTTCTCTTGAAGATCTGTGTAAGCAACAAAACATTTAGAAAAGAGCTTTAAGGCAGAGCTTTAAAGTGATGAGTGGTGTCCCTCAGGGGTCCGTACTGGGACCAATACTTTTAATATCTTCATCAATGACATAGACAGTGGGATTGAGTGCACCCTCAGCAAGTTTGCAGACACCAAGGTGAACGGTGCAGCTGACACACCTGAGGGACGGGATGTCATCCAGGAAGACCTGGACAAGCTGGAGAGGTCGGCCTGTGAGAACCTCATGAGGTTCAACAAGGCCAAGTGCAAGGTCCTGCACCTGGGTCGGGGCAACCCCTGGTATCAATACAGGCTGGGGGATGAAGAGATTGAGAGCAGCTCTGCGGAGAAGGACTTGGGGGTACTGGTGAGAGAGAAGCTGGACATGTGCACTCGCAGCCCAGAAAGCCAACTGTATCCCAGGCTGCATCAAAAGAAGCATGGCCAGCAAGGCGAGGGAGGTGATTCTGCCCCTCTGCTCTGCTGAGACCCCACCTGCAGCGCTGAGTCCAGCTCTGGAGCCCCCAACACAGAAAGGACATGGACCTGCTGGAGCGGGTCCAGAGGAGGCCATGAAGATGATCAGGGGGCTGGAGCACCTCTCCTATGAAGACAGGCTGAGAGAGTTGGGGTTGTTCAGCCTGGAGAAGAGAAGGCTGCGGGGAGACCTTATTGCAGCTTTCCAGTACTTAAAGGGGGACTATAGCAAAGATGGGGACAATCCCTTTAGCAAGGCCTGTTGTGACAGGACAAGGGGTAATGGTTTTAAACTAAAGGAGGGTAGGTTTAGCCTGGATATAAGGAAAAGATTTTTTACAATGAGGGTGGTGAAACACTGGCACAGGTTGCCCAGAGAGGTGGTAGATGCCCCATCCCTGGAAACATTCAAGGTCAGGTTGGACGGGGCTCTGAGCAACCTGGTCTAGCTGAGAATGTCCCTGCTCAGTGCAGGGGAGTTGGACTAGATGGCCTCTAAAGGTCCCTTCCAGCCTAAACCATTCTGCAATTCTATATTATATGACAAACTAATGGCAATTGGCTATCTATTCTACCCTGATGCCCTTGCAGTTGAAAATCACTTCTCAGCTTCAAGAATTCTATCTGTCCTATGCTAAGGAACTAAAACATAGGAGTGAGAATACTGAACTACTGTCTTTAGAAAATATTAATTCTTTAATTACCTTTACTTACCCAGTATTGCTTGCCTGTTTAAAAAGGTCTTCAGATGAATCAGAGCCTAAAACCAAATCAGCTGTTACTTTGGTTGAAATGATTCAGAGAAAGATGACTTGCCAAATTCAGTGTTTATTATCATAGAAGCATGCATGCTTAGTTTTTTCTAGAGGTAGATGCTTTCAACTTTTATCAAATGAAATAAAGTTCAATTGTGCAGTATTTTACAAAATTATAATGATTTCTATGTATTAATATCTACATGGCTCTAGCATAAAATTCTGTTTAAATACAGTGACTGGTTAACAGAGAGCTACTAAGAGTTAATTAGCTAAGAGTTAGTTTCTGACTTCTAAATTTATACATTAAACAGCTGCTAGTATTTTGAACTTTGAACTGAAAGTAAGAGTAATATATATTTGAATATCTGTCTTGGGTCCTTTGATTGATCTTGGCAGAAACAATAAGGAAAAAAAGACAGACAATGAACACTATCTGTTAAAAGGACCAATTCTTTCCTTTCCTTGAAGGAACAGGGAGAAAAACTATGCACAGCATCTATCTTATTTCTCACAGAAGTCAACACCAGATAAAAAGGAAGTTCTGAAAAGCTAGGATAGACAGAAATGGAATATTCTTTTCTCAATTAGATTTCATTCTTATCTTTGATTATTAAGTAAAGCCTCAAGCACTAATGACAATGCTTAATATTCTTTAGAAAACAGTAGTTATCATTAGCTATAACAACTTTTCTCACATCTGTAAGCACCTTCTCTTCTTTTGACCTTGTACACCGAGCCTTAAAGGTGTACTACAGCAGCGTTATTTCCTTCCTAGAATATAATAAATTATCTAAAAGCCCCTTTGATTTACCAACTTTGAATTGTCCACCATTTGTTCCTTTGCTCTCATTTTGGGTGTTAGGAAGAAATCAGTGTTTATAAAGACTTGGAACTTCATCACTTTTCATTACTTTGCAAGCATCACACATAAGCTCAATTAGTGTGGATCTACACCAGATCTTACCAAACTCTATATAAATCCCTTTTTCAGAGTCACATCCCTGGGTTTTGTTTCTTAGGGAACGCCTTTTGACCCTGGTATCTGTAAGCTGTGTATCTACATTAGCTTCCTGCTGACAGGAGAACAGAAAGGAATAGTTATTTATAACAGTAGGCTATTTCCAAAAAATAAGCACTAAGTATTCAAACTACAGCAGTGGGGCTGATACAAATGAGCTACGTATTTAAATTGGCAGCCTCTATAAAAAAAAATCCAATACATGTAATTTATCATACTGATATTAGTAATGGATTGTGTTAATAGAAACAATTATGATGCATTTAACAGCTCAAATCATTAACAGTTTTATCTTACTTTTCATTCTATTCAGCACTGAGCAGATGAGACAAGAAACAACATACCATGAACAAACTCATACACACAGCAATCACCCTAAGTTGGGTAATGTCTTAAGAATTCTTAAGACAACTTCATGGTCTTACCACTAAAAAAGTAAAAAGCCTACCAATAGTTAGACAGCCTTATTAAACAAGCAGTATGAAAAAGCTTTCAACCCTAGTCTCAGTAACATAATATTTTATGGCAATATTATCTTTAAGTTCAGGTCATTTTATGCAAACAACTTTTTAAAGTAGGCTAGGAAGACAAAAATATTTAGATGTCCTTCTGTGGAATAATATTCAAGCCAAACAGTGATCTGAAAGCAACCCAAAATCTCCTATTCCTTTTATTTATGTATATGCATGTATACACATTCCAAATAAAACACTGAACAATCCACACAAATAAATTGGGGAAAAAATTATACCAAGGGGCAGTTTTCTTGTCCATTTTCTTTAGCACTTTTTTTCCTGTTTCTGAAGCCCTTACTTTCGATGACAGAACTTTCTTTACACGGGAACTCAGCAGCAGTGGCTTCTGTGGATGTTTTGGGAAAGTGATGACTGTTTAAAACTGAAAAATGTCAACAGGGGAACAAAAGCAAAAATACTTCCTTACTCTGAGTATGAAAACAGGTATTATATATTAATAAAATAGCCTTGCATAGACCCTATGCAACTAGCACATATACAGCTAAAATACAATTATCAAAGAAAGAAATCTGATTATTAGTCTGACCATTCTTTGAGTACTCTTCAAGTAATAAGTAAAATCTTGATCTTTTCAACTAATACTCCCAATCAATTTTGCATATATGGATAATCTAGCAAGAACAGGATCTAGTAATAGTGATTTTAGAATGACTGAACAAGTTGAAAAGAAAGTCTAGTTTTATAGCATAATATACTAAAGAAAAAAACCAAACCAAAACCCACAAACCACCACCCACCCCCAACATCATCTTGATTTCCAAAATATAAACAAGCACATGTCTGACTTGCCAATAGCTTTACAAGGCACTGAGTACTAGAAAGAATAAATTCGGATTCCAAAAGGATATATCTGAATGGGACAAGTTAACATACACTGTTACAGCACTTGCTATTCAGGCTCTAAGACTGCCTGAGTTAAAGCTGCAAGGTTGGGCATAATCAAGAACAGGACTTTGCCACACAGTTATAGATTAAAGACTAGTTGATACACATTCAGCCATATTTCAGGAACTGAAAATAAGATTGGTTGGAGTCATCAAATGCACAGTAAAACCCCTGAAGACTATTCAAGAGGTTATTGTAAGAAAATCTTGGGAGCTTAATGGAACTTAGGCTGCTACATCCAAGAAAAAACTTGATAATTTTTCCGATATTGAGTACTGCACAGTAAATGAGATAGTCTGCAAGTAAGATTTTGACACTTGTATCATAATTATTTGAAAAAAAGTAGGGGATGTATATTCACAACACTTACACTTTACTCCAGTGTCAAGTTCAAACGCATGGATAGTTTCCAACAATCCTTCAATTAGTTGCTTAAATCTGGAATTTTCTTTCAGGCTTCTGAAATAATATCACCACATGACTTGTTTTAAGACAAATGTATGGGTAAACCATTAATAGTTCTCCTAGAATTTAGGCTGAACAAAAAAAAAAAGAGTAAAACTGCAAAGTGGAAAATGAGACAATGAGGAATTGTTGCCAAGGAACAACACCACAATTCCCCAAAACAACCACTACTAGGGGAATGAAAACTATCACTAAGTGAAAATTTCATATTTCCTGACGTAGGTTTAGCCCAGAGAAACTAGTTGTAATGACTAAACAATAATACAGTCTAAACTTGATAGCACATTAGCTAAGAATGGTGTCTTTACCTGTGATTACTTGAAAAAAGTTTGTATTGAGTTAAGACACTGAAGAGTTACTCCCTTAGAAACTGACAGTTTACTTAAAAACCACCTTTTCTTATTTATTTCAGTCTTCTGCTAAGACACTGTTAAGACAATGATTAACTTTTCCTCTGAGTTCAAACTTCTCATCCTCAAGCCCACTTGCAAAGATGCATTACCTCTTGGTAACTTCAGTCTTGCACAGAGGACACAGTATCACACCTTTTTTCTTTTTGCTGAGGAGTTTGAACATGCAGAACCTAGGAAAAAAGAATAATCATGGCGGTAACAAAAGAGAGCGCATGAGTTAATACAAATCCTTTGTTATCAAATTGAATGCCCGTATTCTTTTTCAGGTGTTACAATGAATTAATCAATCCCCTTTGACACATCTGTGAAACTGCAGTTTTTATCCAGAATTGATTTTCCCCCTAAAATAGCTACACATTAACTTATCAAAACACAGTATACATCATTAGCACTAAAGAAAAGAAGTATACATGGAGAATAAGAATAGACTGACCAAGCAGTGCAATTACAAGTTTTCAAACCTACCTGCAGAATATGTGATCACATTTTGTAGAAATTGGCTCTTTTACCACGTCCAAGCTACAAAAAGAAAAATGAAGGAAAACAACAACACAGAAGTTACATATAAAATAGGAGCAACAAAATAAGATTCAGAAACACAGTCACTTTTTTGAACTTAAGAAAATCTTAGTGGGGAAGAGAAGTAGGACACATCTGACAGCTTTTCATTTGAGAACCAGGTACAGTAACAAATACTGTCATTATGTGATATATACATCTACTAGGCTCTTCATAATCTTTGTCTGCCTCTGCCAAAAAGGCACCATTTTCTGGAAATGCCAGTTCAGCAGTGCAGGAAACTTCGTGTTAGAACACTAATGTCTTCTTTTTCCAACGCTGACCTCCCCTAATAACAGTAAAGGACAGTGTAGCTCTGTTGGGTTCAGGAGCCCAGGGGACTCTTAGTATGTTTCTGTAAACCAAATGCACAGATGTGTCAACACAAAAAATATTTACATTATTCCTTTTCCCCCTGGTTTTCTATTCTAAACACATTCCTTTCTAGCACAGTGTGAAAATTAACATGTAACTCGATACTAGAGCTTTCAGAAAAGCTCTAACCAATTCACTTGTTCAACTCACCTTAAAATATAATCTATCTTGAACGCATACTAAAACCAAACAAAAATAATTAAAAAAAA
>VZTV01003476.1:0-11490 GCA_013400875.1 Anhinga rufa
ATATAAACTGGAAGAGACATTGGGATGGGAAACTGAAGCCCTTCCCTGTGCCATGTCCTCTGCTAGAGACATTGCTCCTGCAGTGGTTTAGGTGATGAGGCCGTGCCCCATGTTCAGCAGCATGATGGAAGCAGTCTGGGCTGGCCAAGACATCAACACACACTCTGGCTGCTGCATAACTGCTCTGTGATTCTTTTCACCTGCTTTTCTTTCACAGAGAGGCTGGAAATGGAGACAAACAGACAATGGCCTCCCCACCCCAAAATTTACACTGTAAATTCACACTTAAAACAAGACAACAGAAATGTAGTATGAAGAGAGGAGTTCACCAGTATCACTGGTCCAGAGTTTTTCAGCCATCACTCTTTCTTGTTTCCCTGAGATGCTCTCCTGTGATCAAACAGAGCAGCTCCAGACATGATTTTGACACTTAGAAAACAAGATTGAAAGACAAAACTCTATTTGTGTATCTCATAAAATTCTGTCTTCAGCTTCTTTTTCCACTTTATCTCTTTTTGTTTTCCAATTTCCTGTTCTCATTATGTTAGATGGTCCAAAACTGGTATAAGGTGAAAATGAAACCATCCTCCTCCCACCTGTTTGTAGCCTTGGTGTCAGAGATTGTACAAAGTATTTGTAAGAAAAAAAATATCTGCAAAAGACTCACTCCTCCAGTGTGTGGTTCCTTTGTGATATTCTCGAAGTACTCTGAATGGGAAATTACAGTTATGATAGGTCTCAGACATAACCAAGGTGAGAAAAATATCTAAGAGTAAAGGAGGAAGTAGATCTTTATTCTTCGTTCCATGAGACTGCTAAGCACAACCCATTAAAAATAAAAGTTACTTCAGTCCAGAATGTTGTGGTGTCTTAAGAGGGGTCATTCATTCTTAAACCAAGAAGTAAAGGGAGACCTAAAATCCAACTATGTCCTCAGCAGCTTCAAATTATATTGCACGTACTCAGAACCAGCACAGTAGAAAGCCAAAGGAGATTTATAATTTATGGGAGGTTTTGTTTATTAACAGAGAAAAATTTAGTCCTTCTTCATAATCTTTGGTTACATTACACGCAAAATATTTTGAAAAACCACTGTAAAAGAAAAATTCTATTATCAGAGATCGACATAGATTATTTTGAACATCAGTTTTGGACTTCCAGCTCCCAGCGAAACTCCAATTCCTTTATTTTAAAGGTCCTATCAAAAGATCACAATTAAAATATTTGTAATACAGCTTTGAAGCTTTAAGTTTCATTATGAGATGAAAAGCAGCTTCCCAGTCATCAATTTTCGTGGTGGCATTACATTAACAGATAAAGTGGGGGTTATTAATAATTTTGCATATCTTTGTGGTTGTATGTCTTTTGCTTCCAAGGAAAGGGGCAGAGATGTCTCAAAGAGGAGCAACTCCAGGAAAGAATTTTGTATCAGACACATTTCTTTCAGGATTAGTGACAGATTTTTCCAAAGGACTGTGCTCTGAAAATCTATCATCAAACAGGGAGTACTGCAATTAGGCCAGATTTCTTTGGGATAGATAGCATGGTTTGGTGCTGAAAAAAATTTAAGCAATCAAAAAGCACCAGCTAACATGATACATAATCTACATACTACCTGATGTGGTTAAGAACATACAGGGCTCCATCCCTTTCTGGCAGCTCTCCTAGATAACATCTGGGGTCAAAGGGGCCAGAAACATGGCATTACCTTATCCATACTCTTTGTGCTCATTCCTTCAAGAGGGAAGCCAATGAACCTTTGTGCTAGCTTGTTTTCTTAAATATATAGACAAATTGCAAAACCCTGTTCTGGCAAGATGACTATCAGACAATAGCTAATGAATCCTGAACAGAGCAACTGGAGACAGTTAGGAATAAACTTAATTAAAATTTTTTTTAATGGCAAAGAAAGAAATTCTGTATCCAAAAAGTTTATAACTGAACTTTTACATACCATTCATTCATTTGCTTCTTACTTACCTGAACTTACCATTTAATTTAAGTTCTCTATGGTAAGAACTGTATTTTTATATTTGGTTTTAAAGTACATGACAGTAGGATACCTGGTGCATTGATTAAATAAATAATTACCTAATGATGATAGTACTAAAAAATTGTAATAGAAGTACAGCCATCAAAAATGTATCTTTGGAATATGTTTTGGGGAAGAATATAATGGTTTCCCCTGTCTTATCATAGTTCCTATAAAGACCCATTCAAGACTAAGACAAGTTTTAGATGGATCAATTTGTAAAAGCATGGTTTTTAGATTTTTTTTTTTAAATTCATTTTAACTGTTGTTCCAGGAGAATGGGCTTTCATTTCTTTCCTCACTCCTGTCACTTTCCATAGCTTAGTGAGTAAAAATTTCCTTCTTGGTTTTATCCCATTCTGCCTTGTTACTCCTCTGTGTAACACACCAAACACTGCTCAAACTATTTTCATAACTACTTTTTGTAGAATGAACTTCCCCCTATTAATCAAGCCTTTTAATGTCTCATGTAGGCCAAGTTCTACAATGTTACAATGCTTTAATTCCTCACATCCTTCCAGTTTCTCGTCACTGTATGATGTTGAGTCTGCACAACAAAAGGTTATCAAGGTTCTCTTCACAAAAACCCTGGAAAAATACAGGAAATTAATATTTTTATTATTACGTAAGGACTCAGTCTCATCCATTTCCTGATGCTAGTACCTTTGCGCTCTCAGTGAAAGAAAGAAGGTTTTGTTACATTTGACATAAAAGGGTTATCTGTGTTCTAAAAATAGAAGTACATTCAGTAGCTTTAAGACAAAATCCTTATGTGTTGATTTACACAGTACGATGCTGAGCTAATTGTAAGTCACACATAAACCTTTGCTTCTGATGGTAATTTCTGAAGTCTTTTTACGGTCTTGTTCTTTAAGCTCCTGAAAAGTTCTCAGACAAAAACTGAAAGAGAAGATTTGATTCAAAAGGGAAAATTAGACATAGGAAAATAGCACTAAGTTAAAAAGTAACAAGAAAACTAAATTAATATTTTGCTTTTGCTTTTATTTTATAGAAAATTCCCATCACAAGAATGTAGCAAAACCAGGCTTTTACCCCCTTACTGCAAGTTGCTTTTGAAGTAAGATGAGTATACTGAATGGGTTAACCAGAAAAAAAGAAGTGCCTTATAATACCTGCCATCTATGATTATTATAATCTTGCAGACAAATATAATTACAGTGTGTGATGTCTGTTTATGTCTGTGAAAGCTTTGATTGTGTAGGCTTGTCTGTATTACACTGCAAAACAGCATAAACAATTACATTGTATGGTAACTCTAATCCAGTGCTAATGCCCTGAGCTATGGGTGTCACTTCGAATTGCACAGATTTATGTGATACTTATGTCTGCCTTTTTTGGGTGAATTTGACCACAATGCACTTAGTGTTATACTGATTTGTAGAATCTGGAAGCTGGTTAATAGACTGCAGAGAGGAGTGGAATTACTTAAATAAGAGCACACATAATAAAATCATAACTACTCCAGAGTTTCATTATCTGATACAGAAATGAAAAAAGAGGCTGTAGTAACTCTGTAATGATTAAAATACTAAGATAGGACCTCTTGAATTTTAGAAGCAGAGTTGATTTTACAGAGTAGGTTATATTCAAATTCATCATAACGTGTTACCAACATGCACGTTGCATTCAAAATAAAAGCTCTTAGGTTGCACAGACCACACCTCTACTTGATTCTTGAAAAATTCTGGGCACTGGAAGGCAACAACCAGAAATAAATAAGTTGTCAATGTATTTTATTTATATCTGTAAAAAAATTTGTATTATTATTTATATGAGCATTAGGAAAGAAATGGATTGTCAGAAGTGGACACAGATTTTGTAGGCAGCTAATGCCATCTCTCAGCTTGAGATGAAGTTGAATCTCTGATCTAGAGGTAACTGGCCCAATAGCCAAAGGTTTCCAGAGCGATAATGAGACTTTAGAATATGTCTTCGCACTATGTGATGCACACATACAGCCCATATAAAGTGCACATCCTATTTGATACATATGTGGGGTCAATAAGGGAAATAATGGCACAGCATGAATGCTCACTCTAGTGGGGGTGACAAGTCACTCCCTTAGCAGTGCCCAAATTGTAAGAGAACTTTGATTTCCCACTTCCTAGCTGCAATCAGGGTATGAGGAAGGATGAACTAGAGGAAGTTGGTGTCAGAGCCCCCTCTTGGGGTTTTGGCTGCCTGGGCTCAGGGCCAGCACTGAGAGCACAGCTGTGCAGCCTTGAATCAGAGAGCTGTTTGAGGACAAGCTGTAAGAAGCCTTAGCAGAGGCTGTCCCCTTTCTCTCAGGAGCTGCATTAAAGCTGGGCAATTGCCCTTGGTCCCTGCCTGGGCTACGCTTCAGCCATGCAGGTGCCTGGCCATGTCCCTCACTGATCCAGACCTGGACCAACTAACCAGGATTTCTGGGCTTGACCTTGGACCTGCCTTACTGCTTATGGACTTGCCTGCTGGCTGACATGTCAGTTAACTGTCCCTGGACCTGCTCTGCTCTCCTTGTTAAGGTACTGTGGGACTGTGACACTTGTCAGTCAGGCCGTTGTCCCCGCGGTCTTGCTCCTGCCCTCCGCTCTGGCTCACCACCCTGGCAGAACAGCCTGCTCTTGCTGCTCCTTCTCTCTTGGAGCCCAATGTGATCCCAGTGTGACCACTGCTAGAATGAAGAAAGCATCCGAAGAGGATAAGGTTTATGTTTTAGTTCACCTTGTTTAGGCTTAGCTTTCAACTTACGTGGAATATAGGGATTTCTTTTTGATGTGCATCTCTTCTGTGTCATTAAAATTTTGCAGGCCCATGAATGGAGAGGTTGATAGTTGGCACTTTGTAATGTTTTTACTCTCACTTAAGTGTATTTATTTAGAAGTAAATTTGTAAGATCAAGCCTCTGAGTGCCAGTAATACAATAATGTTTCTAAGGCACTGTAGTAGCATTGAAGATGCATTCTCTACATCATCATAAATGTAAATCAGAGCAGGTAACATTCACATAGCATGCACAGTGTCTTGATTCTTTCTATATCAACTTAGCATACAGTCACAGAACTACAGTAAGACAAAATGAACATCCTCATTCATACTGTTTAAGCTCCAGCTTTCTCGATGTATATAGAAATAAATTGAGACATTTAAATTAAAGCTAGCTTTGGCACAAACACTCAGGCACACTCTACTAAATGTATGATTTTTTTGCTTCTTATGATTTAAAATCCAATAGCTAAGAATGTTTTAAGACAGAGGAAATTGCTTACATAAAAGTGAGACTATCATTTTGCCAAGACTGTGTTTAATTTGTCTGTGCAGCATTTATTTGTTTGCAATTTGTTAATTTCCTCTTCGTTTAAAATTAAACTGAGCTTTCGTGAATGGTCTTTCTATTTTTTTTATACCTATTGTAATAAAAAGCTGAAAAAAAACCCTGATACAGATACTACAACTAGTGTCATGAAACACAATTTTAAAAGTTGCAATCTAGTTGTTATCTCATTGAAAAAGCAAAAGTATTTCCTCTTTAACTGCCTTTTACAGGACTGACTATGGTTTCTCAGGACCCTGCAAATTTCTAACAAATACAGTAAATAGTATTTATGCTGATATTGGTTTGTGTCATTTGAGGACTTTATAAATCAGTTGTGTTCATCAGTTAGATACCATATAAACTTTCTAAGTGAGATACAGAAACTTGGCAGACTCATTGAGAACTGTGTCATACTGGAAAAGCCCAGTTTGAATTTAACATGCAGTTCAGTCAGTCAGTAAAATTAAAGTGCAAAAAAATTTTTTTTTTTGAAAGTGAGGAGTACCAAATTCAGGAATATAGATTTTTCTGATGCAGTTTTTTAAATGTTCTTCCTAACTGAAACCAGGAATAACAGACATAGGCAAGATAAATAAAGGAAATATATATCCATTAATTAATTAATTAATTAATTACTTTGAATATAGTTTCATTTAACACTTGAAGACTGCAAAAAGGAAAACGGATTTTTATCTAAGTACAGGGCAGTTCTTTTCTTCCTTTCTTAAGCTTCTGAATCTGTTCCAGAAGACCGGAAGAGAACAAAGTGCTGGCTTGCTGTGCCAAAACAGTGCAAGTTCTACACCTTCTGGATGTCAGCGGCAGATTACTTGTGCATACTTACTATGCATACACCTGAATTCCTTCATGGTGAGCAAGCTGGTGTTGCCTCATAGGAATAATAATTATAATAAAATCTACCTAAATGGTCAAAATGCCTTTCAGCCAAGATCGTTAAGAATCTGCTCTTTGGCTCTGCATATGTATATATGTGTCTGTACGGATGTATTCCTGAGACTCACAAGAGAGCCTGAACAGCTCAATACCCAGAGGATCACAGGTTTTTTCCTTAATACTAGTTTATCCTGAATCCATCAGGGTGTAGTTTGTATAGAACTAGAAACACATTTTAGTATGTGAGTCCTCCATCTATATTGTTTGTTAAAAAGTTTTGCTGCAACTTTTCTGCCAAACATAAGTAGGTCAGGTTTGAGTAAGATCTAATTAGTAATGGGTCTCAGTGCAAGCTCCATTTAAACATCTACCAACAAAAATTCATTTTTGAATGAGGCGCATTAGTGTGAACCTTTGACCATGAAAGAACACATAAGATGCTACTTGACTGCAAAGATATGTAGCAACATAGTTATGCCTTTCTCCACAACTGGAATGATCGATTCTTTTCTACTGTTACCTCATGGTGCATATACAAAGGTACATATCGGTGTTAAAGTTGCAGCAACTGGTGCTTTACCATTAAATCATACAAAACGTCACTTTTCTACAAATCTTAAAAAGAAGCTGCCTATCTGAATGTCTAAGATGAAATATTTTCTTTCAATTAAAATGAAAGCAGGCTGTTTTTCCTTTGTTATTATGTTAAAGTCACTATCAGAACAAGGAATACATGAGGATAGATCAATAAGCAGTACACAAAATTAAAACTTCATTCATAATAGAGAAAAAACCCACATTTCAAATAAATGTTCTGGCTTTTTAATATGAAGCTGACCTAGCATTTTTTATTCCTGAGTCACACACAGAAATGTTGCTGCGCAGTGGACCGTAAAAGAATGAAAGTCTGACCATTTTGCAGATTTATGGAATCTCAGTAGGATTTCTAAATATAAACTATATGCTCTACTCACAGGCAGAGTCTTAGAACAACATTAATGCTCTGTTATCAGCATTGCCAGGAAAGCATTGATACTTTGAACCACTGCTGTTGCTGGGCAAGTCTGTCATTTCAAAACTTCAATGAAATCTAAGACTCTCATCACGAATGTGTATCAAACACTTTGAAAATTACTCACAAAAGTATTGTAAATTAATACATCATTTTTTAAGTTATTGGAATGCTATCTGAAAAGATCTGATTTCTTAACAAGCCTTTTTAATCACTTTAATTACCCTTACTCTAAGAATGACTGAATGTGCAGAGTGCATAAAGGGAAAGCTATTTGTTTGCAGACAGCCTTGGATGTAAAGGTGATACTGTAATTGGCTACAGGTTTAGTTTTTCTATCATCACCCTCACACATGAAGGTCTTCAGTGTATGTCAAAGCAACAGCCACTCTACTGACAGTTCACTGGATCTTCACTCTAATGTAACTTTGCAGAAACAGTTGTGAAGAAAAAATGCATTCTCTGAATTATGAGCCAACTATAGATTATATATAGGATATAGTTGATAACATAGGTCTGCAAAGTCCTTTTATTTATTATATGTTAAGTTTCAGTAGAATTGCATCTGGTTTCCATTTGTGAGGTAGAGGCATACTTGTGCACATATCCTGTAATATTTTTTTCTACATTAACCTGGGATTTGAAATTATACTAATGTGGAACACTTTATTTTGTCAGCTTTTTTGTAGTGGAGAGACATAAAGTGACTTTTTAAGTTAAATTTTCATTGTCTGTGATTGGGGAGGAAGCCAGAAGAGGACACAGTGGTATACTTTAGGAGAAGAGTCTACATCAGTGGTGACACTTCACACTGAAACATTAGGTCATTCTGCACGGGGAAATGTGTCTGGATCCAAATGCCTGAGACAAGTGAAGCCCCCAGTAGCCAACCTCCCATGAGATACACAAACACCAGCAGCTCTCACCTCTAAGACCCCCAGACCCCATGGTCATTCTGGTCTTTCTCTAGAGCCAGCTGGGGCTCCCCTGGTCCCTCCAACAGTCAGCTCCTCCCGTGGTCTCACCCTTAAACACACACAGACACACACGCACAGACACACACACACACACATGGCTCCATGCCCTGTTCAACCACCTGCTAGCTATTCAGGTTTGATCTTTACTACTGCTGACATGCTCACTCAGGTGTCTGCATACACTCCAGCCGCTGGCACCACAAGCACACGGACCCTCCAACCCACGGTCTGACTCCAGTTGGTGCACTCAGACCCCCACACACACCCATGCACAGAGAATAGAAAGCCCCTCACCCAAGAAAGGGTTGGGAAGGAATTTAATAAGAACATAGGACAGACTGCACTCATCAGGCGCAAGGCGTGGCCACATAAGCATACCCACCAGCAAACTATTTACATGTGACAGGACCTTTTTATCCCCTTATTCCTCTATTTTTCCCACACTTCTTCCTCCCCAAATCATCTAAATTCACAGAATCACAGAATCACAGGTTGGAAGGGACCTCAGGGATCATCTAGTCCAACCTTTCTAAGAAGAGCAGAGTCTAAACAAGATGGCCCAGCACCCTGTCCAGACGACTCTTGAAGGTGNCATATGGCAGGCTTCCCAGTCCTCTGATCATCTTGGTGGTCCTTCTCTGGACCCCTTCCAGCCTGTCCACATCCTTTTTGTACAGTGGGGACCAGAACTGCACACAGTACTCCAGGTGTGGCCTGACAAGCGCTGAGTAGAGCGGGATAATGACTTCTTTCTCTCTGCTGGCGATGCCCTTTTTGATGCAACCCAGCATCCTGTTGGCCTTCTTGGCCGCAGCAGCACACTGTTCGCTCATGTTGAGCTTTCTGCCCACCAGGACCCCCAGGTCCCTTTCCACAGAGCTGCTCTCCAGCCAGGTGGATCCCAGTCTGTACTGCACGCCCGGATTATGTTTTCCCAGGTGCATGATCTTACACTTTTCCTTGTTGAACTATTCCTCCATTTTCTTGCCTTTAGTTCCTCCTCTAAACATCCCATAGTAATTCCTGTGCAATCCCTAAATGTTCTTTTCCTGCATCTCATGATGTGTCCCATACCCTTAGGCAGCAGCCCCCATCAGTCCAAAAGGTGCTCCAGCATTGACTCCTCTTGACTGGTTTCACCCCTGGACAATGAGGCTCAGGCTTTCCTGGAACAGATCTTACAGTCCTTCCCTTCCTTTCAGCCCTTAATTTGCATTCCTCACCTGCTTTTGTGCTCCTCTGCTCCTCTGGTCACGTAGAGATGGACCTTTGATGGGCTGATGGCTCCTGTGATGGGCCTGAAAGGAACCTCCCCCACCTGCTATGGTGTCTGTGCTCTTTTGTGGGCGTGCAGACGGGCATAACATAACACATTCTACAGGTAGGCTGTATTAGAAAGGATTCAGCAGGCAAAACATCACAGCACAGACAAGAAGTTGCTGGACCTCCAGTATGGGTTTGTGTAGTAACAGCAACTTCCCTTGTAGCAGATATAAAGACAACTCCCCTCATATCTGGTAATGCCTATGATTAGAACAGCATTGGCTGCAGTAATGATTCCTAAAACTGTTATCTACTGTTACAACTAGAAGCAGAAGTTTTCTTACATTTACATGGGAAAATAGAGATAAACTCTTAGTTAGTGTTAGTTAGTGTAATAGAGAGTTAGTTAGAGAGAGTTAGTTAGTTAGTGTAATAGAGATAAACTCTTCGTTTAGTGTAAGGAACCAGGAGAGAACAGTATAGTCCCAGGTAAGCTGCTTGCAAAGTGAAAGTCTTGTTGACTGTTACACAGTACAACTGAGCTGGAAACAGGTGTGTTGGTTCCTGCGGAGTTTCAGCTGGCAGGTTATAGACCTTCCAGACCTAGTGGGGATTTAGGACAGAGGTGTCCAAACGACGCCTTGCCATCACTGATAAATCTATGACAATTCAATCAAATCTATTGATCATGTTCATGTGGTTTCCTTGTTTCTGTACCCTTGCAATTTCAATCTGCCGTTGTTTATTTTTGTACCAGTTTAGAACATTAACTAAAATTAATAGGCAGAACTCTCATTTGTCATCTTTGTAGCAGAATGATAGCAAATGAACTTTTCAGACTAAATTCTTGGGGTTTTGTGGATGGTAAAACCATATATTAAAAAAAGAGTGCAAGAGAGTATTGTGGGAGAGAATCCTCAACCAAGGACAACACTATTCCTGAAGCATTACTTTTCATATGCAATGCATACCAGGTATTACAAAGGACTCAGGATTCCCCATTTCAATTACTTTTATGAAATGTATGGAAAGATTTTAGAAAACAATTTTGTAAATAGTTTAAGAGAAGACACACACCCCATCTGAACAGATAAAACATTTAACAGGGTGAGCTAAAGGGTATGACAACTCCCTATTAGTCTCTCAAATAACTTCACATCCGCTGCTGCTGAGATGAAGTAAAATCTACGGGCTTCTAGTTTTCCAGATATTAAACATTGAATAACTAGCGCAGGGAACTATTCAAATATCATCACATTAAATTAATAGAAAACACAGATATTACATTAAAATAGTGTTAGATGTCTGCTAGCATGAGTGAAGCAAGCATTTGGCACGGAGCATTAAAATTAGATGATCTGGAAACAAGATTTAGAAATCCTGGATCAAATTAATGCCTGTAATACCTCCATTAAAATGGACCTACATGTTTGGGGAGGGGTTCACTGTATGTAAGTCAACTATGAAAACAGTTAGTTGTAAATAAAGAGTAAGAAAGAAATAATAGTGAATGTATATAAATTAGTACTGCTCTCCTGTTAAACTGATTTCAGTCCTAACCCTCCCATCTCAAAAAAGATTACATTAATAATAGAAAAGCATTTCAAAAAACATTACTGAGGAAATGTAAATGGCTTGGCAAATTTGAGTAAAGTGAAAGATCAGCAGTTTCATTAGAGTGAAGAAGAAAAGAGTGAAATACACAGAACAAACTGAAAGAAGATAATACATGCTATAGATATTTAACCTAGGGAACACATTGCCATGATAGTGAACATAAATCAGCATATAGAAAGTTAAGAAAAAGTACTTTTCCTCTAGGTAGATTATATAGGCATGCTTACTGTGGAGCCCTTTGTGACTTGCCCTGAAGTATCTGTCAATTTATACAGAGAGGAACTGGACTGAAAGTATAGGGAAATTCTCGTTCACAATATATGTGTGAATGTATTTTGTTAAATAAAGCTTAGAATATTCTCCTGAAGTATGGTTAAGC
>VZTV01003481.1:0-10004 GCA_013400875.1 Anhinga rufa
AAAAAAAAAAAAAGGGAAGGCATGAAATGACCCCCAGAGCAAGGCACACACCTGCCTGTTATTGGGGGTGACAACACAGGATTAAGAAGTTTGGATATAGGCTTGTAAGGGAGCTTTGACTCGGAAGCCTAATCGTTTCCTAACCAATGGTTAGAAAAGCTGCTGTATCCTTGGCTCTTTCCTGTGGCTTATTTGGAGGCTTAAGGGATCCTTCTGAAATGGCACCATCTTTTGTACTCACCCTTTGCTTAGCTTAAAAAATAATGCAGGCGTGTAGACCCATTAAAAAGGGTGTCCAGGAAAACAAGCTTTTTTACTCTAAGCGCAAGGGTTGAAAATTAAAATGTGCCCAGATGCACATGCACACACACACTCTGAAAAGCTCTGCTTCTCATCCTTTTACTTCTGAGCAGAGGGAGTGAACTTTTGATTGTTAATATCACAAAGGCCTGATCACATCTTGGTTCAAAGTCTGTCTTAATCAGCCCCGACCACACACACAGCTGTCTATCTTATTTCCTTCACTTAAGAAACATCATTGGCTGAGTCAATCCCCACATCTGACATGCTTTAAAAATTGCCCTGATTTGGGCATATGCTCCAAAGATGCGCATGTATATATTTCAGATTCAAAAGGCTGTGTTTGATTTTTTGTTTTGCCTGTTTTCCATCAAATAGCCAGAGTCTGCTCATAGCTATATCTTATGCAGTATTATTAGACAGAAGTTTAAGGCAAGATACCTCAAAGTCCACTGAATTACTTGGAGCACTTGCTATTTTCCTAGAAGTTGGGACCATATTGTTACAACCAATATTATATTTTACATCTGTGTCTAATTGCATGGGAAAGACAGCTGTGCTGAGGGCAGACAGATTTATTGAGGACTTCAGTGGAGACTGCTGTATGAATTATTCATTTTTCATTATTCCTTGTCTTTTCCTTTTCACAGTAGTTTCTGACAAAACAAACAGTATAGGAGTGAGGCTAAAAGGCAAGAGGATGCTTTGTGATACTTCATGACTGATAGCCAATTCTAAAGTACAATGATGAAATTTTTCATTACGCTGCTGTCAAGGGGAGAACCCAAATAAACCAGCCATCTCTGAGCCAGAACTGTCTGCACACCGTCCCTAACATAATTGATGATGCCTTTGACAAACAAGACCATTGTCATGACGGCTGGTGTTTTGTTAGACAGGCAGTCGGATGGAGAGAAAACTAGGGTTTGCCAAGAGAAAAGAAGCAAAAATCAGCAGGGAAAGATGCTGTGTTGTCAAATATTGGGAAATGTAAAAGGGTGAGGTTTTGGAAACTTGCTTTTATGTTTCTTCAATTGTGAGATTTATCTGCAAATCTGTGGTACTATTAAACAGATAAAACCCAGTCATCAACAGCTGCCCCTTCAGCATGTGACATGTGGGCTCTTATTTTGGGAGTTACCTTAGATGCTCAACTGGGATTTTGGCCGTAATACTCTGGAAGCCAGACAATGTACACACCCAAGCTGAAATGCTAAGCAAACACAGACTGAGTAAAGCATTCGCAAGCCACTTGTATAACTCAACTGAAAGTGTTGTACATTTATTGATTCAGCTTGCTTTCTGATCCACCAGAAGCTGTCCCAGTTTCTAATGGGGGAATATGCCCCACAGGTCATTTGAGAACATTAGTTTTCCTGAACTGTAGCCCCAGCATGGAAAAAAAAAAAAAAAGAAAAAAGAAAAGCAGCACTTGTTTCCTACCTCCTCATGAGCTTCTGCCAATGCTGTCAGTCACTGCCCTGTAACACTTTCCCTTACAGATAGGATGGGAGAAGGTCTCATCTTCCTGATTCAGGATCTAGTCTCAGTTGGTGATGGGTAGTCTAATGACACTAACGATTTGCCCATCTGTTATGTGGCCCTAACTGATGAAACCTGAAAACCAGAAATAAGATGGGAATAAGGACGGACCCAGAAGTTGCAGGAATATAAGAAATTTAAGGTGAAAACTCCACAGGTAGATCCTACATACAGAGATATTACAGTGAAATCAGAAACCTGCATTCAAGCCAACCAACATGTTGGCAACCTCTTACTTCTTGTGGCTCAGACCTGTCCGCAGTAAAGGAAGCGTGTGTTTCCCCTCCTTATCTCCAAATCTATGACATGCATTTTTTTCAGTGATGGATGTAACTAAATGTCTCCTCTTAGTCAGCCCTGCAAAAATCTGGGCAAAAATAATTCAAGCTGAGCAGCAACAAATCAGAACTTGCCTTTGAAACGGTCAGTACTAATGAGCACACTTCATTGTTACACCTGCTTTCCAGAACTGACAGCAAAATCCCTGTGTTTTATCCCAAAGCCAAGACTGCTTTGTGGCAAACAGGTGAGCCTGCTGCCATCCACCAACCAGCTCATTGTGTATGATAGCATGCTTATTTTCTGTCCTTAGGCTATCATCCTAGTGTCCCTTGAAAACAATGGACTGAGATCCATCTACAGCAGAGTGTAATAATATTATTAAAAATATTGGCATAAAGAACACAGGGCATAGTGAAAGAAAAACTATGTAATAAGCAGATCATAAGAGAAATACCCGTTAAACAAAATTGCTCACCCTTTTTCTTGTACTATTTTCAAAAGATATTTTCTTTTCTTGAGCATCAAATATGAGGTTGCAGATGAAATTGAATCTCTCCCTGCTACACTTAACACTCTTTATAGTCATATACTTGCCCCTTCCCCTTGGAAAATGATGTGTGGAATTGGAGTGTTCATTTGGTCTTTTATCTGTGAGCTCATGAAGAAAAGTAGTTTGATTAGAAGCAATGATGGGCAAACTTCAAAAGCTTTGGAGATCATGTTTGGTTCAGATAAGCATCCAAAAGGCTGGCCCCTGATCCAAGCTATCTAAACACCTTGGGTGTCCAACATTTAACTGAAAATCTCTGTTAAAGCGGGTCTT
Organism: Anhinga rufa; assembly: GCA_013400875.1. Taxonomy (NCBI): domain Eukaryota; kingdom Metazoa; phylum Chordata; class Aves; order Suliformes; family Anhingidae; genus Anhinga; species Anhinga rufa. The sequence continues at coordinate 2,948 of VZTV01003481.1, forward strand.
AGCCACAAGATTTTTATTTCTGCCCTCTTCCAGATGGATGAAGTAGTGATGTATTTACTTTTCAGTCTCTGCTACAAGCAAAAGCCAGGGCGTGCTGCTTTGTTAATACAAAAGAGCTGAAATATGAAGGCCTGGAGTTCAGCTCAGTTCTCATTTTAATCAAACTTGTTTGAATATCAGAAATGATTGGATATGTTTATTGCTTGTGTTTTACCTCTCCAGAGCTGTTGGCACAAGGCTTAACCATCTCAGCTAGCCTCTGCCCTGATGGAGAGGAGTCAACAGTGTTGGCTTTGCACCGCTATCTTATCTGTATATTACTATCCACCTCACTCCCTGATGCTGTCACGTTGGAAATGTACTGGTGGCATGGGATTATAACAATTTATAGTCTGTGAAGGTGCAGTTGCCCACAGGAGCTGTTTTACTGCCAAGTTGCCTTGAGTTGCCAGGCTGGTATCAAACTGGCAATAGCATGAGTAAGATGTTTTTTCCTCCTATTTTTCTCATCTCCAGCTACATGTGAAATATATCTAATGAGTTTAGAGATCTCTCATTCTGTCCACCTTCCTTATCTGCTTATGTATTTGTACAAAAAATTTCATCAGCTTCCTTACATACATACAGTACTACGTGGTGAGATGTGTCCCTTAGAACTCGTACTGAAGGAAATTTGTGGACTCTGGAGGCAGAAATCAAAAAAATGCTTCTGGTCATCTGAACCACCTGCACAAGCTGAATCTAGCCCCTGAGGAAACAATAGTTTTGTGATCTCTGTGTTCACAAGAAAGACAATGTAGGCAATAGCTATCATTTTTTACTTCATCCATGCTAGTGAATCTTTCTTCTTTAAAATACTTTAAAAATTAATCACCTGCAAGCCCCTTTAAAAATAAACACACAGTGAAGGCTTCAAAACCCTGTATGGTCAAGATTTGTGTAGTAGGGAAGAACTGCCTTTCCCAGATAAATGGGTCCCAGTTGTACTTGTTTTCATGTGCTTAACGAGTTTATAAGAAACAAAACTAATATTGCAAATACAGGCCGACAATGCAATGTTTACCAGTTCTGACTTAAAACTACTGAGCATAAGGAAGAGGGCATGAGTTTATCAGCCTTGCAAAAAATGTCGCTTAACCAGATGACCCCTGGGCACACAATCTCAGTCACCTCTTACCGTATCTCCATAGCTTGCGCCTGCCAGCCAATGGGTTCAGCCAACGCAACTTTCAGCAGAAGCTGGCGATGCCACCCCAAGACGGGATTCTGCTACTGCAAGCCAGGTGTGGCGGGCCCCAACTGCGATAGATGTCTCATGGGCTACTGGGGCTTTGGAGAAAATGGCTGTCGCCCTTGTGACTGTGCCAGAGACTGCGACCAGCATACTGGAAACTGTTTCAATGGGTAAAGAAGCCCTTCTTTGGGTTCACTTTGAGTTGGGATTCTGTGAAATGAAACAAAGATTAACTGAAATACTGGATGCTGTCCAATCATTTGATTGTCCTCAATCATTTGAAAAGGTGGCTGTGAATCATAAAAGCTTTCTTAGATTCCATTTGGTGGCTGGCACACTTTTAAGTCCATTGTATTATCCAAGGCAATCTTGAAATTTATGACTTTTTGCAGTAATAACAGGCAACTCCACAACCCCATGGAAATATGTACAGCATCTTCAAATATACCTGTTTGCCTTGGATATCGATGGAGGAGTCTAGAGAGCTTGCCTTTCATCTGTGCCCAGGGTAAAATGAATTACAAGGTCTCCCTCTTGCTTCTAGAGGGCAGGCATCTGTACCCCAAACATGCATTAATCAGTACAGAAACCCTATGATTTGCTGAGTGACCGCAGTTTTATGGGTCCTGCAGGTGTCCTCAGTTCCTAGTGACATCAACAAGTAGTCACTAACTTTGAGTTACTTAATTCAGTAAAAATAAACAAAAACAAAAAGGCCCAATAGAGAGTTACTTTAAAAATGCTAAGTCTGCAGCGGTAAGGCCTAAATAAAAGCCTGGATCTTGTGATCTCTCTATATGGCATGAAGTCTTGCTCTTATTTGCACTCCCAACCTGAAGAAAGCAAGCCCCTGTGTCTGGATACAGCCACATGCTACAAACACCTCCTTCCCACCCATCTCCTGCCCTAACCAAGTCTTCTGTTTTATGTTTCCCCCCAGCTATGACAATGAGCCATTCTTTAACATCCCCATTGGCGGACGAATCCCTGACCTTGTGCAAATGCCAACCAACGAGAGTGAAGAGGAGTGGAAATGGAATGACCATGAGCAGGGATTTTCTGCACTGAGGCACCCAGGTACAGCCCATAGTCTGGGAACATTTAGTAACTTCACTGAGTCCCAGTTCTTTCTTCTCTCCACCCTGACTTAAATTCCCTCACTCATCTCTAGCTTGTCTGTCCCCTGTCTGCTGGCAACATCTACAAATCTGAACTATGTCAGTTATGATTATGCTTACATTGTTATTTTCCAAACCAACTGTACTATCTAGCTTTGGTTTTGGAAATTGGTAAGTCATGAATAAGATTGTGTGGAACAAATACTCTCCTTATGTTGTTGTAATTATAGTCATAATACTTATGATTTTACACAGCACCTTCTCAGGCATTCAGTTGCTGTTCAGAACTTCAAATGCTATTTGCAAAAAGATCATGTGAGCCATCGCTGAAACGCACCACCTCTGGGGTGGTGTGCAAGTGATTTATTTAAGAGTAAGATATTCCTCATGGCACAACAGCTCAGGAGAGACAGTAAAGTATACTGTATCCAGCTAAAGTTACAAAGTAAGTAGGCAAAGCTAGCAAGATAGAGCCTTTAATACTTAAGTAGTTCTCAGTTTTGCTTGCCCTGTATGAAGGTCAGCACTCGCCAGCATCAATGGCTTTGTAAGACCCAGAGGTAATAGTGCCACCTATTGCATATCTTGACTTTTCTGAGGGGGATATTACCTTAATACAAGCAAGGACCAGCATTTCTTAGCTTATGGGATCAAATAAGGGCATTATTACTTACATGATTTACACCTGGATCTGATTCTTACAAATCTCTTTATTAGTATCAGTTTATTAACTGTACAATAGACCCTATGAGGGCTGCATTCTACTTGACAGTACTGATCAGATTTCAGAACAATTATTGTATCATCTAACAAGAAACAGATTTGTAAATAACTGAGCTCACTCTCATATTTACTCTTACGGTCCATTCAGATTATGGGAGCTATATACATATAAGTTGATAACTGAGTATAGTTTGCTTTTCTCTTCTCTCTCATGTCCTGGCCCTCTCCGACCCTTTGTGTTCTGTGGTTTCCCTGCTAGAAAAGTGTGTGTGCAAAGAAAAGGTGCTTGGAAGCGTTGCTGACTTCTGCCAAATGAAATATGCCTATGGTAAGTGGGTGATGCACCTTCAAGGTATGATAATTTCACAATGTTTTCACTATGCACGTTATTAGCTGATAGCTATGAAAAATGGCAGGACTGGCTAAGTCATGAAATAAGAGGTAAGATTTCCTCTGCCTTTTTTGTCTAAGTGACATGTCCAACTTCTGATCAGAACTGAATAGCATTTTTTGTGCAAGGCTCTACAGTGTCTCCTTTCCACCCAGTCAGCTTCCCCCTTTACAGTAGCAGGAGTGCTAGAATTGTAACTTGGGGCCAACCGTTGTTGGCCTCTGCATCAAGAATAAGTGATAAAAACCTTGCATCTAAACTGCCGTTGTTTTTGCACTCATTATGCAGGTTCAAATGGGCATGCTTTTTTACCAAGAATGTATTTAATACTGTGGTTTGTGAACACCTGTATGGTGTTCATGTAGTTCATGCCATCATATGAAGCAAGACAGGAAAGCTCTGGGATCCAAAGGTTTCATGTGCTTGTGTCATGACACAAAGCCTGCTTGCGGAGCTGATATAGATGAGACTACCTAAAAAAAAAAAAAAGCTATGGGATCCTATTAAATTAAAGGAACGGAAATTTATCATGGCAACCAGATGCTGGGTCACAAAACAAAAATGCTTTTTCTGGTTTGTTGTGCAATCATGGAATTTTAGCCATGTGCCATGCCTGCAGTCTGATGGGAAACTTCTTGACTTCCTTCCTGTAAAGCAGACAGTCTCTTCCCATAGGACAAAATTTTTGAGACGTGTTGAGCTTCAATACTGGCAAGTTTTCAAATTGCAAAATATAAAGCCTAGGATCAGTGCACTTAAAATCAGACTGTTAGCTGCTGATCTGGTTTTTTTCTACCCTTCCTATCTATACATACAAGTGCTTTCCTGTGATTTCCAAGCATTTGACACCAGCTTATTAAAAAGTAGTTGCTAAATAACATGGTGAAAGGATCAGTTAACTACTTCATTAGCAAAATCTAGTTTTTGTTCTCCAAATTTCTTTGAAGGAAAAAGTGTACAAGCATTGAAATACACCTTCTGTACAACTGCAGTGTTTTTTCGTCTTCTTTCAATGTGTTAAAATTCTACCTTTTAGCAGCATAAAACAAAATTAATTTAGAAATTCATTGTTGGTCTCTATCTTGATATGGTTTCTGGCAGTGATAAAAGCAAGAATCCTATCAGCTCACGACAAAGGGACCCACGCAGAAGTTGTTGTGAAAGTGAAGAAGGTCCTGAAATCAGGCAAAGTGAAGATTGCTCGGAGCAACAGAAGCATTTACCCAGAATCCTGGACCAACAGGGGATGTACATGCCCCATTCTCAATCCTGGTAAGGACAAAATGCTTACCAGGTATTTTCCTTCCCCTGTAAACAGTGGTAACAATTCATTATGAACATTAGCTATGGCTACTCAACGCTTCCCATCGGTCTTTCTGGGTTCTTTGATTCATCCACACCAAAAAGGGAGTCAATGGCCAGCTGCAGTAAAAAGCATTTTCTTAGCAGAGAACAAAGTTTTACCAAAAAGCCCAAACCTCCCTGGAAATGTTTTACTTTCAGTGACTTCATTCGATCTTCCAGAATATTTGTGATTAGAAGAATGTTTGTGAGGAAAAAAATATCCCTGTACTTTTATGTCCAAAGAGTTTTCTTCCTCACTCTGTATTCTCAGATCATGCTTTACTTCTTTTTGGAAAAACTAGAAATTATTAGGAAAATTTGGGGAAGTATAGAGAAACTAGGAAGTCTGGGTTACTATTATCATATATAATACCAACTTCCACATCTGTTCAGATCAAATTTTACTACTCATCATACCTATACAAGCCAGGAGTAATGCTACTGAAGTACATGGAGTTACAATGGCTTAAAACAAAGGTGAGGCAGATCAGACTCAGTTGGTCATCTGCACATGGAGGTGTTGAATTTGTATGCAGTAAGGCCACTGGAACTAAATCAATTTGTAGTTGTAATTCCTGAGCATAGTCATATGACAACACTGAACCTGTGTGCCCAGTGACAGCAGTGACAATGTGCATGTGAAAGTATGCTTACACATAAGATGGCACATGCATAAACTGGATGAAGCTGGCTAAGATGCTACATGCCAGATGCTTATGAAATAGAGAAATTCTGCATGTGGAAGAAAACAGAACTATTTACTGACTGAAGTTTTTTTTTTTTTCTTTAACTAGGTACTGACTATCTTATAGCAGGCCAGGAAGACTCTAGGACCAGCAAACTCCTTGTGAACATGAACAGCCTGGTAAAACCCTGGAAAGCATATTTGGAAAAACAAGTATCAGATATTCTTCGAACTGGGTGCAAATAATTTCTGCTTCAGAAGTTACAGTGATGAATTTTGCCTTTTAGTAACACTGCAGTGAAAGGTGTAGTTAGTTCATGCGTTCCCATTCAACATGCTCCTAGCTGAAGTGATGAAAGCAGACTTACCATCCTTTCTCCTTTCACATGCTTAGACAGGAAACTTGGGACATGACTACTTTTTTCAAAAAAATGCACAGCCTTATCATACAAAATTAACTAGTGCATCATACATAGGTAACAATTCAGTTCTTAATTTGAGCCTGATTCCACACAGCCAGAGAATCATTTTACAAAGCAAATCTGAAGATATGGATTAGTGTTTCCATACTTCAGGTCAGAGTCTGATATTAATATGTATAAGCTGCTTACATAATGCATTCATTACTTGGGTGTAGTTCTCTTTAAGTGACCACTAACAGGCAGCAATTTCTTTCAGCTTTACAAGTGGCATAATATTAAACAAGCATGCCAAATAATACTTATTAAAAAGAGCTCAGATAGATTTAACATCAGGCTGCAATTATGCCAATACAAGGAGTTGCTTTCTAGAAGGCAATATTATCCCATTGCTGAACAGAATAAACTAACATGTGACTTATCTTGGGACAATAGTGCCGAGGTCTGCTGCAGAAAGCACCTTGGCTCAAACTTGAGTCCAAATCTAACCCTTGCTCTCCAAGGTAATTTTGCTCTCTGCTGTACTTTAGTCTGTAACACCACAAAGGTTTCACGGTGATTACCACATAAAAGCCTTATGCTAGGAAAGAGCCAAAACACGTGAGGAACTAGTAGCTGCTCTAATATTGAGACTGTAACACGACAAAAGCTACAAAGCAGAAGCAGGAGGAGGTAAATGGATTTGCTGGACTGTGTATTAAATGAGGTAGCTATAGTTACTGTGAGAGCAACCTGGCTATTCAAACTGTGCTCAAGACCACTGGCATTTGATTGCACTAAGTGCTTTCATTCTGCTTTATTTCTCTTGGTCACACTTCAGGTTAAGATACTGAAGCTAGGCTTCCTTCCTGTTGTGCCTGAGGATTATTTTACCCTCCACAGAAGTATAGGAGTGGTAATATCTGCATTCTAAGTAGAAATAGTTCTGTTCTGCAAAAGCATTCTTTCTAAATCAATTTTACCCTACCTGAATCATTCCCTAACACAATATTTTGAGGAAATTGTAGTTTAAGACCTGTGTCCCCTGTTTATGGGCTCACAATCAAATGAAGCTGGTTGGAGCACATTCCCTCATCAAGCAAAGCAGAAATTATTATGAGTCAGTCTATTCTTTCAGGGGGTTACAGAGAAAAAGTGTGTACA
>VZTV01003484.1:1114-13778 GCA_013400875.1 Anhinga rufa
ATAACTCTCAGTACACCCTGCTGAAGCTGCTCCATTTAAATGCTCAGTGGACCAAAGAGAAACACCAAAGGAGTACAACTCCATCATGTGCTAGTGAGCGAGTTATCTGACACAAGGCAATCCTGACTCCTTGCTCATGCTCCAGTGGTTGCTGATGCTAACTGCTAAGAACATGGACAACAGTTCTTTCCAGTCTCAGAAAGGGGCACATCTCCACACTATGCTGCTCCACATTTCATACTGACTGACTTACAGCGATTCACATGCAAGCTGCCAGCTGTAGGGTTTCCCATGGAGACACTCAACTAACCACTGAAGAACAAGTCTTACAAGGAGCAGCTGAGGGAGCTGGGGTTGTTTAGCCTGCAGAAGAGGAGGCTGAGGGGAGACCTTATCGCTCTCTACAGCTACCTGAAAGGGGGTTGTAGTGAGGTGGGTGTTGGTCTATTCTCCCAAGTTACTACTGATAGGATGAGAGGAAATGGCCTTAAGTTGTGTCAGGAGAGGTTTAGATTGGATATTAGGAAAAATTTCTTTACTGGGAGACTGGTCAGGCATTGGAACAGGCTGGGCAGAGAGGTGGTGGAGTCACCATCCCTGGAGGTGTTCAGAAAACGTGTAGATGTGGCACTTTGGGACATGGTTTAGGAGGCATGGGGGTGTTGTGTTGACGGTTGGACTTGATGATCTTAGAGGTCTCTTACAACCTTAATGATTCTATACGTGTGAATATTCTGTTTATGGTCTGACAAGAGCTTATTATGGATCTTGCTGCAGTGTCTCGGAAGGAAACATTCTTCCAGTGTCTCCAACTCGTGAGTGACTACACCAAGCACAACTCCTAATTTTCCAGTGCCCCAACTCTGGAACCACCTAGTCATGGATTTAATGCTCCAAATGAACCCAAGAAGTCCCAGACTGCCTACAACTCATCTATTGATTTCAGCAAGGGACACTCACAAATGATGCTGGTGAGTCCCAGCAGGCAAGGGCTGCTGAGCAACACCATATGAGCAAGTGTTCCTTCTCCTTCCCAAGGGGCCAGCTCTACACAGCTCTTCTTCCCCTCGTCTCAGGGGAGAACAATACACAAACCAAGGCAACAGCAGAAGCTCTGATGGCATCCCTCTGCCAGGCAGGAGACAGGGAAAGTTCAGGAGAGAAAAGAACTGAACTGGGAAAAAGCAAGGAAGCAATAGGAAAGCAAATGGGGAGAAGAAGAATAGCTCTGGAGGTCTGTTCTTGTGCCTTCAGCAAGGCAAATATGTGACTACGTGTCCTGCACAGGTCTTGCTGAGGAAGCACTAAAAACAAATGGGCTTACAAGAATCACTCCTCCTCCTCTCCAAGATTGTATATTGGGAAACCCTTAATCCTTTTCCCCCAAAAGGGGGACCTGCAGCTCTGTTGCCAGAGTTGCTATCAGATTTGAGTTATTTGGTGTTTTTCTTAACTCTGTAACACTTGGAACCATCTCACCACAAAAGAGAAACTCAGCTTTGTTTTGTATTTTTGTTTCTAGCTCACATGTTTGCAGAAGAAATATCTGAAAACCAGAGGTAGACAGACTAAAGGTCAGTCAGGATGTGTGCTCTTTTTGAGACTCGATTCTACTGATTTTTCAGCATCAAACCAGGGCACATTGAGTTGTCTCAGCATAGCCAGAACAACCATCAGTTTGAGGACTCTTCCTTCAGGGTAGCACTTTCTGTTTTTCTTTACTAAATTACAACTCTTTGGTCATTTTGGAGCATTTGGTCATTTTGGACAGACCAGATCATGTGGTCAACCATAGGGTTCCTGGGTAATCAAAAAGGTGGGAGGTTGCCCGTATTTTGGCCAAAATGAGAGGATCATCAGACACAAACAGTCAAGACTAACTGAGCAGTGGGATCACTGTATTTTCCCACCCATGAAGTGTCCCTTACTATGGCTGTCCATGACATTAGGTGCACATCATATGATTCTCAGCTGCATGAAAACATTACCATGTGGCTCCTGGAGCCCAGCAGGTTGACCACCCTTGATACACAGCATCATGAATAGCACAGACAGAAAAGCCTGCAGGCTGTCAGATCCCTCATCCTCCCTCTGCCTTAAATAGCATGGCAGAACTTCCCAACAGAGATTAGGGCACTAGGAATACACCCTAATTTGTGTACATGCTGTCTTCTGACTTCAGCATCATGAAATGGACTCTGCTTCCATTGAAAAGCCTCTGATACACCATGTACAACCATAGGAAATCCAAGTTAAGGGTGGGAATGCTTATTAATTTTATACTGAAATGCAGGTAACAAAACAAGTAATTCAAACAGCAGAACAAAAACCAAAGCACTGCTGCAAAATGCTGTGAGCATTTGTACATCGCATCTATTACAGCTTCAGTAAAACCTTAACCAGCATTTACTTTGAAGTACAGCAACAGAACTGTTTGGACTCATTTCTCAGCAGGGCTTCCTGCACAGCTGCATGACCCACATGAGGACTGATGAATATAATTGCAGGGTCAAAGGTACAGAACTTCTAAAGTATGATTTTTGCAACTGGAAAATAAAATAACTTGTAACTATACTCATGCTTCATGGAGCATGGACGTTTTTAAAGGACTGTTTATATTGAACTATCACAACTTCACCAACTAAAATTTAAGCCTTCATCAAACAATAATAGGCATTTTACCTAAATGTGTGGATCCTGAAGCAAATGATGAGGTGAGAATCTCCGCTGTTATAACAAATAACTTTTCTAGTCCTTGTGGCAGTGAAAAAAAACGCCTTCTTTCCTTTCATCTGCTTCTCTGGAAAGAAACTCAGAGGATTTCAGCTGCTGCAAAACAAGAAAGAGGACAGAAACCTCCCACACATCAAACATTTTGTGCGTGATTTTTATGGCGATTGTGTTGTTCTTCAGGGCTGACTCAAAGTTTTTAAGCACAAAGGGTAACCATAGCACGTAATGCAAAACGGGCTTCAAACAGCAAAGCTTCTTAAGTATTTTCAACAAAAGTTATTGACCCCCACAGGCAGTATTTCACCCCCCTCTGCCATTGTCTGAGAAAAAGTTTTAGGCTCATTTTGTCTAGTAAGAGAGTGTAAAAACAAACAAACAAACAAACAAAAAAAACAACAACAAAAAAAAAAACCACCAAAAAACCAACCAAACCCAAACCAAAACAAGCAAAAAAAAAAAAAAAACAACAAAAAACAACCCAGCCTCAATATAGGAAAATTACTACATCTTCTCAGAAATTCACTCGAAACTCCTGACATCAAGATACTCTACCCACAGTTCTGGTAAGTTGCAAAAATATTCCAACTAGCACTTGTCATCAAAAGACAAGACTCCTTCAAACAGAAGTCACAGAATCACAGAATGGTGGGGGTTGGAAGGGACCTCCAGAGGTCATCTTGTCCAACCCCCCTGTGTGAGCAGCACACCTAGAGCAGGGGGCACAGGACCGCATCCAGGCAGGGTTTGAATGTCTCCAGGGAAGGAGACTCCACAGCCTCTCTGGGCAGCCTGGGCCACTGCTCTGGCACCCGCACAGGAAAGAAGTTTTTTTTCTCATATTTAAGTGGAATTTCTCATATTTAAGTCCTGCACTAACATCTCCCAAATCAACTCAAGCAGTGCCTATGCTACTGTGTGGGTATTTTTTAACTTTCCTGGGATGCTTCATGATGCCAGATAATCTCACTATCCAATTTTAAGGCTTGCCCTGTCCTTGGGGATGGAAAGCCTCCTGACTGAGTCCTCTGAAACAATTCTGAGAAACTGGGCCAACTGAGTTGTGCCATTTATTTACTAAAATTCAAACATTAAACAACACAGTTACTTGGTTTGGAGATGCATGTGAAAATATAATGGAAAACCACATTTATAACCACACATATTTTGCTCCAGCCTATAGGTAGGACCCTCACTCTAATTTCACTGAAGGAGATTGTTGCTGGGAGAAGCAAGTATCTGTCTTCTCCAAAGGCCTCTCTCTGGCTCAGTGTCTGTCCTCTCTCCCTGACTCTTCTTCCCATGCTTTTCTCCAATTTATAACCTCAGAACTTCAGAAACCACATTCTAATACTTTTCCCAAAGGGGAACTCGCTACCTGCATTTAGTTTTATTAAAATCCGTGTTTCTTGAGCATGACTAGACAGAGTGTTCTACCAATAACTGTCCTGGCTCTTAGTTACTAATAGTTTGTTAACTCATTGTGAAAAAACCCTTTCCCCTCCACCCATCAGGCCAGCAATGTCAGTGCCTAACTTCCTTCTGCACTGCCAAGGCACACCTCATCTAAACATCCCATGCACAAGCAGCAATTTATACCGACAGCTAAGAGAGGCTGCCTGTAGTCCACTGTTAGCTCTCAAGAGAGTAAACACAACACTGACTGACTAACTTCAGTGACAACTCACTGCAAAACCAGCACAGCACCTGGTCTAAAACCACTAAAGCACCTCTAAAGTCTTTGAGACACACATTTAAGGAAGCAGGTATATCATATCTGCAGCCAACACACAGACACCACAATGAGGTATCTTAGTCACACTTTCTTAAAAAGTCCATTAAAAAGGAAGGGTCATCATATCTTAGCAAAGCACAGATCCTGAAAAGCTCCAGAGATCTTTGCATCAGGAACTGCAATTCCACCTGAAATCATAAAACACAGAGGCAAAGAGCGAACACTGCAAAATCCCTTTGGATGCTGCAACCTCTTTCAGCCAGCCACATGACAGTGCAGAGCATGGCAGGCCACTGGTCCGCCCTCTACTTCCCAGGCGAGCCATGGGCATCTGGCCAGCGCACAAATACCTGAGGCACACATGTGTCTGTCTATGAACTAGGTCTGTGTGTTCATTAGTTAATTAATAATTTCCTTTAGCAGTTTAAACAGCACAAACTATTAGAACAGCCTGCAACAAGCAAATCCAGGCAAACGCTGCAGAAAGGGAGTGCCCGCAAGGCACCCACAGACCTTTGTGTACCAGGCCAAGGAGCTTCCACCTCCTCCCAGGTCTGTTTGTTGGCAGGGCTTGTGGCCTCGACTGGCCACTCTTGAGGTTTACTCTTCACTGCAAGCCTCACTTGTCTCTCTCAGAGCAAAATTAAATACTGAAAAAGAGAAAAATCTATTACAAATCGCTTGCTGTAGACAACAAAATCCCAATAATTACCCTTTTTAAAAGTGGCTCAAATGCTTATCTTCTGACCAAATCCTCAATACCAGCAGCAATCAGCAGTGTGCAGATGCCCTCTATCTGCAGAATTCCCCCACCACTCAAAGAACTAAGTACCACACCAAAGAGCAATAAACTCTTCTAGAAAGCCCTTTTCTTTCAGTCACAGTGAGAAACCACAAAGGGCTGAGTAAATCTGTGCAAAAATTACTGGGTTTTGGTTCAGTCGCCAAACATCTTTGTTTCAACTGCGCGAGCACTTGGTTCTCGGGATGACGTGACGGGAGACGTCTGGGGGATTTTTTTCACATTTGTATACATTATTGAATATGCTCTCTAGACACTTCTGAGATGTAAACCACTTTCTGTTTTTCCACAGTTTCATAAGAAATGCTTCAGTGTTTCCAAACTCTTTTTCTTGACCAAAATAAGTAGTTTTAGTATTCACCAAACTGTATTTTTCAAAATACCCGCCATCTGAAAACATGCCTGCCAGCTGTAGGATTAAGCACCCTCTGCAAGTTCCCAGATGCTTTCAAACCCTATGAAAGCAAATGATGGCTAATTAAGGCTGACCCTCACTCTTTGGAGGCACCCAGTATCTTGTACATTTGAGTCACAAAAGCTCAATATTAATAATATAGGTAATAATAATACCTAGCTTATATAAGACATTTCATTACAGAACACTACAGAAACAGCAAAGGGAAACAGGTACAAGGAGGGGAAGGAAAATGCCGTGGTCTCTAAAGAAGTCAGCAGCAGAGCAAGGACTGATGCCCAACACAAGTCCCAGCCACGTCTCCTGCATGAGGCCAAGAGAGACATGAAAGGTACTTGCGAAACGGATGGGTCCGAATGGTGAGAGGTACCCTAAGAATGAAAATAAACCAGCCCCATTCCACCTTTGCCCTTCCCCAGTGCCACTCGGACCCCCTGCACTCCTCTCACTAGGAGGTTTCACTAAGGAGCATCGTACAATTTATTCCAAGACAGAAATCAGGATTGCCTTAATGAAAGGATGTCACCCAGCTGTTCTACACAATCCAGCTGTGCTTCCACAAGCAGAGGAAGGAATAAGCGTGAGTTTGTGTTTGTATATGGAGAGCAATACCCCACCTTGGCCAACACTCTGTATACATCCTCCTCAACCTGTCATTTGCTTCTGATGCAACCATACACTTTGTTCTTGTTATCATATCCTCTCTTGGCTTATGCAACCCTCCTTTCACACCTCCAACTGTTCCTTTACAGGATCTTCCCATCCTCCTCAACGCCCTCCATCTCCCTGAGCTTTCCAGGAGACCTATTCTTTCTTTTTCTCCTTGCCACCTTACTTCCAGTCTTGGCTTCTATTGTTTGTTCATGACCCACAGCTCTGCCTCCACTCCAGGCTTACCTTTCCATTCACACTAGATCTTGGCGTGCCTTTCCAGTGCTCTTGCTGTACATATTGTGAATCAGCAACACAGCTAAAAGCACAGCTTCTAATTTTGTTTGGCCTCAAATCAGGACATCCTCTTGTCTCAGAACTTGATCTGGGGTTTCACAGAGAGGAAACATCCTAGTTTCTGTACAGCGTCTGTATGGTTATGTACTTTGCAATCTACCCATACTCTTTCAACTCCCTTCCTAGTCTTTTCCATTTTGATTCCTGTGAGCTGCTCTTCTCAGGACTTCACAAATGGCACCTTGTCTTCCTCATACCCACTGAGAAGGCTGCCACAAAGGTCACTTTTCATTGCTTTAACCGAGTCCTGCAGCTGGTCACACTGCTGATGGATAACATTGCTGTTGGGAATTTTAACTGACTGTTTACCCACTCATTTAACCCTTCAACACAAAACCAGTCTATCTTACACATAAAAAGTAAGATATCCAAGAAGCCCATCCTGGATACCACAGCTAACATAGTATCCATGACTCATTAAAACATGCCTAGTTGGGTTTGCTTACAGGCACCGTAATACGTTGAGAACATACATGTCAGATAAATGTTGATAACTATATCCTCCTCTGAGTAGGAATTCATCTCCCAAAAACACATGAAGAACAGTCAGTGCAAAGTCTGAGTGCCTAAATAGCAACTAAAAGCACCAGTTTGTAGAGTTAGTGTCTTCCCAGCCCCGAGACAGATTAGACTCAAGCCCTTGCTGAATAATTGATCAAACTTTCTCAGTGCACAATCAGAGCAATCAGCAATAGATCATACAAATGGAAATTGAACGCAAGGTCTTCTTAATGACTACTTAACCCCACCAATCATGAAGTCAGCCTGAGGCACATAAGAGGATGCTTTTAAAAATAAAGCCGCATGATGCTTTTAGATAACCTCCCCTGATAATTATGACCGTTCACGTAAGTCATCTCTACAGCTGAGCAGCACCATGGAAGGACTTAACCAGGCCAGATGGTGCACACTTGTTTTCCACATGCACGGGAACCAAAAGAACACTTCAAGAAAGTAACGCGCAATAAACGTTACAGACTACTGCAGATGGGTCCCTCGGGAAGTGCTGGCATCATTACTTAGAGCAAAGGCAAGCCACAGTGCTTCATTTTACAAACCCTGACACAGCTCACAGCGCTCTGACTGCTGCAGTGCTTCCAGCACAGGGCCCCAGCGTATCCACAGACACACCACCACATTCACAAGACTTCCTCCTTAATGGCCCGTCTGCACTGAGCAGGACCCATTTCATGGTGACCTAAGCATACTAAAGCAGTGCTACAGCCATTATCAGCAAGGCTCTGGGGCCAGACTTGTTTGAAGGTGTCCTACATGCTCAAAAATATTTGGTTTGGTACCTCTCTTGTGTCTTCAAACCTCTAAAAATATTTTTTAAAAGCCTGGCTCTAGGGTCCACAAGCGCAGTGGCCCTTTAGCTTTTATTTTGTCAAAGAAGGAATGCTGCCTACACCCCTGCAACTGCATCACAGTTCTTCAGCTGAAGCACTCCCCATCCTCTCCTAGAGCATATAACGTTACTTATCTTTGTGAATAATAATGCCCCAAACAAACTCTCCTCAGAGGCAGCGTCCCTGGAGAATAACCCCCACTTGAATCAAAACAGGAAGGAAACAGATTTAAAACATTCTCCAATTTATCTTGCAAGCCATTTTGAAGTCTGCCTATGTTTCTGAATGTCCTCCCATTGTATTTGTGCATACAAGCTCTTTATAAAAGTAACCGTGTTTCATGCATTTAGAAAGGAACATACATTTGCAGTCAATATTTTCCACAAAGCAGGCACTTTTCAAGATTTGCTTTCAACACAGCCAGAAGTGATGCAGGTGTATTATTAGCAAGAATTTAAGCAATGCTATGTCAAAATGAAACGAGAGGTAACAAAAAAAATATTTTAAAAAAAAAGGAATCTAACAGCTCTGATTATTTTCCAATAGCAGGTTTTTCGTATGCACCAGTGTGGCAGTGAAAGCCTTCCACAGTTACACACAGTTTTACAGTCAGGCACCAAGCACACAGGTGCAGGAGGCAATGCCCACAAGGGCAGCTCAGTCATGGCCTGAGGCGAGAGACCCTGACCACCGACCACCAGCTTGTTGTCAGAACGACCCCTCCTGGCTCCTTCCTCCCTGAGCAACTCAGGACCATGCATTACAGGAGACAGAGCTCGCTCACCCTGCTATGATGCCTTGAGAAACACAGTACTGAGGGATCATCCTTGCCACAAAATGGAGTTTTACCTGCACCTGAGATATGCTGAGCTGCAATAGGTACGTGCCTTTCCAGACAGCATGCCAGGCATGCTAACTCCTAACACCACCATAAAAATTCAAGACCTGCATCTTCATGCCATCTAGAAAGACACAGGGAGCTAACCAACAAGACCCTGGGCTGTTGTTGGCAGTTTATTAACTTTTTTTTTTTTTAAGAAGCATCCACCAGTCTTGCCTGTATTTTCATATTAACAACAATCTTAAGAGCCAAGAGAATGAGAGTATCCTCCTCTGGATTGCTATAGCAGACTTGCATCCTCTTCCTAGTATCTTCTTTAAGGGGAATAATTCACTCAGGATTCAGTTACTGTGCCTGGGATCTTATTACTGCACTAATAAGCGCTAGTGCCGCATTACATCACCGTGATGCCCACGTACGTGAAGTGATACATATACACAGGAATAGATTTTTTAATTAAGAGCTTGTTCAAATGACCAATAGACCTTTAGCAGAGTGAAGCTGCCTTTGGGTGCAATACAGCCAGCACACTCATCCACACAACAAACAGGGTTGCTGATGTGAAGTGTGGTTAGGCGCCGATGCCACAGACCTGTGGTAGAGAACCTGGGCATCCCTGTAACGCTGCCGGTTTCTCTACATACCGTAAGCCAGGAAAAACAAAACCCAGATACAATGACATGAACTTTCAAATGAAAGCAAATATATTTCCAGTATTTAAAAATTACTCCAAACAGTCACCTGTATATCCACCCCTTTAAATATATTCTCTTGGGAGGTTTTTAATTTAAAAATGTACAGAACATACTTAATACCGTGAGGATACCATATTTAATACCATTAGAAGTGTATTCAAATGATCCACAGTATTTTGTTCTCTTTAGCACTGACCTGAACTTTGTCCAAGCTGTAGCCATTTCAAATTGGGTTGAAGCCAAAGTTACTGGAGACCAAAATTCCCTCACTTCTGGTCCTTCAGCCAGCAAGAACAATGAATTATTTAACACTAAAAATCGGAGCGCACCACTGTAACACCTATTTCTGATCACCTCAGGTCATCACCACCACCTTTTCTGGCAGCTGAGAACCACAGAGGAAGAGATACCCCCTGGCTATTATTTCCTTCTCTGAGGAACAGCTCTGATAAAAGGACAGCAGTTGACACTACCTGAGCTACCAGGATGCCCTTGCTCCTCCCGAAGCTCCATGATCAACAAGAACCCCCAGTTC
The DNA here is from genome assembly GCA_013400875.1 of Anhinga rufa. Taxonomy (NCBI): domain Eukaryota; kingdom Metazoa; phylum Chordata; class Aves; order Suliformes; family Anhingidae; genus Anhinga; species Anhinga rufa. Next base: position 11,225 of record VZTV01003484.1, read on the forward strand.
TGCTGATGGTGCCACTGCTGCGTGCAAGTACAGGCAGGGTTGGCATCTGCTGAGGTGTCTGTTGGAGATAAAGCTAAACAGAACAATCCAGATTTGCCCACTTCAATAAAAATCAGAGTATATATCTCAGTGGAATTTAATACAAGTACACCAGGTCCAAGGAATGCCAGCTTATTCATTTTAATATTAAGCTTCCCTCAGGTCTTTAGTTCAAGTTATTATTTCTCAATCAAAACATTCAGTAATTTTCAAACAGATGAGAAATTAACTGTTAGATGTGCTTACCAAGATTAAATATCGCAAGCCACCAAGTAACTTAATGAACACAAAGCACCCGGGTAGCTTTGAAAGCAGAACTCCCCAGAGCAAATATCTCAGCTCTAAAGGATGAGACGACCAAGACTGAGATACAGAGCAGGAAGGAAAAAAAGACGTTGCCAGATCTGGATGGCATACAAAACAACGGGCAGTGCAAGGTACTCCAGTGGCTCTGGACCAAGTCAGATGAGTTCAAGAGGGTTTATTAGCTTGGGTCTCACTGCAGCACCAATGAGAGGCGGTGGCAGCCCCAGCACAGCAACACATGGAAGGAACCACAAGGAACAGCAGCCAACGAAGCACAAATGTTTCCAACTTTCTGAAGCAAAGCTCAGCTAAAAGCAGGTTGGGAAACGATGATCCACATCAAAGCTTCAGCAGCGGAACTGTAAGACGATGCGTATGTCTCCAGGCCGCCTTCTTACACTTAAAATCAGTGCATCAACACTTCACCATTGCAGTGATCAATCCACTGATCATCATGGTGAATCCCACCCTTCATATTCGTTAGGCTTACGAGGAGTTAACTTACCGCATCATAAGTAACTGCTTGATGTGCTGTTTGCTGCTCTCTAAGTTCAATCTCCTCACGCTTACAATAAGAGAAAAAACAGCAAAATGTGACTAAGTTAAAATTCTAGAAAAAAAAAAAATTCATCAAATTCCCCTTGACTAGAACGGAACACCAACATTCTGGGTGCCCAGGTCTGACCTCGGAGCTACACCCTACAAAATGAAATCTCACTTGCTGCTCTTCTTACCCCTGCTACAGTCCCAGGCTGGGAAAGCCTGTCCACACAGCTGATCCAAGCACCCTGTACACCCTGAAACCACCAGCACAAGGTCAGCTCTACTGAGGGAGCTCTACTGAGGCCAGCTCTGCAAGGGGAGCTCTACTGTCCCCACACCTTAATCAGTCGCTCACCAACAACCTCGGCCCACAGACTGAGCCTACTACCAGAAGAAGAGGTACGTTACACAAATGATACCTCTTGTAAGTATTTGGAGGAGACAGAGTTGTTCTTGTTTAAGGAACAAAGCAACAGCTCAGCTGACTTTTGGATCAGAAGGATATCTAATTAATTATTATATAATTATCCATTTAATATTTGTGCAGGAGGAACAGACATGAGAAGCCAAGCCACAATGTTTTTATTTATTTGCAAAACACTATAAAATATAAACTAATGATAATTTAATTATGTACTACGCACTATCAGTGCCTTTGGATCTCTGCTCTGAGGATTTAACTAATAAAAGGACCGATTCTGCAAGGCAGCGGCGTGCCATTACTCTGAACGAACCAGCTCAGTTCCTATAGTTCTCCTAAGGCTGCCTTAAAGCACTGAACGACTCCACGTCACATCAGCCTGGGCCTTGCCTGGGATGACCCTTCCTTAGGGACAGAGCCTCGAGAGAAAGCGAGGAACAGCAAACTCAAATGAACATCACCAAATGACAAAAAGAAGAAATAAATCAGATTCCCCATTAAGCCCAATCTTTCTGAAAAGTCTAAGCCTAGGATTTTGTACCCGAGAGCTTATAAAACGCTATGTGCCACCCCGACATCTTTTAAAGGCACACATGATTATTTTTTCCCCAACCTGGCAAAAGATCCAACAAAACCAACCCAGCAGCCTTCAGTAAGTGTTGATGTTGGTGTTTCTACGGTAAATCAGGAGGAGACTGGTGGGACTGTGGCTAACGGTAGCAAGTCAGGTTTTAACTCTACAGTGCTGTGACCTGAAATATCAAGAGGAACACTTGCGCTCCGTGCAGCAGCACCACCGCCGCAGCCAGGACCTAAGCCAGGGCGGTACGCGCCACCGGGCAGCAACCTACCCGGTCAGAAACTAGAAAGCGATCATCCCTAAAATCATTTGTATTGTAGCGTGGTTAGAAATCCCAACAACTCCGAGCCTCCCAGACGCAGACAAGCCTCCCATCACTACAAGAACACCTGTTCTCCATTAGTATCTTAAAAGCAGGCTTTCCTATTCCTTTATTCTCCCTAAAATTCGCGTCCCTCTGCACCCACCTGCCCATCTCTTCCCGCGCGGAGGGCACAGGCAACATCCCCCCACGCACGCACGGCCCCCCTGAGAGCCCGGCGGCGGGAGGAGGGGGCGCCGCCCGCGGCCGGGCCTCCTCACGGAGGACGAGGAGGAAGGACACCCCACACAGCCCCTTTTCCCGCCCAGCCGGGCCCCACGGCCCCGGGCCAGCCCGCGGAGGG
>VZTV01003499.1:0-60444 GCA_013400875.1 Anhinga rufa
TTTTTTCCCCATCAGGCTGTTTAAACTTGTTAAAAAATCAGTTTTGACTATGAGTTTTCATGGATAATGTGGGCTGTACACATTTTTTTTTCTTCTAATATGTGAAATAATTGCATTTTGAACAGCATCGTAGATTTTGAAGAAAAATAACTTTTAAGTAGTAAATAGTACTGCAGTAAAAACTTAGGGGGTGTGGCATGTCTAAGCTGGATGCCACCTGCACTCAGTCCGTAGTTTCGAAGGAGAAGATACAGGGTTTTTGCCTTGTTTGAGGAATTTGATCTTGAACTGAATAATACAGCCTTTAAAAGACCATAGTGGTGATGTCTGTCTTTCAGAAATCTGTCCAGGTGTGCAGTTTGGTGCTTTCGTACCCAGAGGCATTTCTCCACATGTTTTTCTTCATAGACTAAGACTCAAAAATGCCACACCGAAGTGCAATAACGTTGCTTAGGGAAACTAAGATAGCCTTGCCTTGAAATCCCATCTCCTCATTGCTAGATGTGTCTGAAGGTGTGTGTTATAACTGCTCTTATAGTCATAAGCTGTATAATTTTAAGCTACGTATAGTTATATGCTATAGTTATAAGTAGTTACAAGCCACTTAAATACGATAAAAACTGTGGAGGTGGAAAGGATGCAGTGTTTCGGGAGGGCTTGGGCAGGAAGAGGAGCCCAGGCTTAGAGTCACGTCTCCCCTGTCATGCACAGACCTGCAGGAGGGGAGGAGAGGACTTGAAGAGAAGCCCCCGCTGGGTGTAAGGCAGGGAGCCTCGGGACGCTACTGCTCCGGCCCCAGCAGTAGTGTCCGGCTCGAGCAGTTGTCCACACATTTGCGATTATTTGAAGGTTTGGGTCTGCTTTGGAGTGAATTTTTAACATCAGTGCAGAGTGTAAGGGCTGCTGGTTCACATTTGTAAGGAGAAGAGCAGCGTGTTTTGTTCATCAGCTGCTGTCAACTGGATCTCAGGGCAAAGAGGGAGGAGGACAAGCTGTGTAAGTCTGGATTATGAACCCCTGGCAAGACTGTTCTGCCTCAGCCAGCAGTTTCTGTAGCTTTATGGCCAGTTTTTAGGGGGGGATTTCTTCCCTTCTCACCCGGAGAAGAAATCTGTCATATCCACACCAAAATCCATCAGTCCCAACCTCCTTCCCCCTCCACTCACCCACCCCCTGTCCAGCACGTGGCTCTGGTACTTCCCAGCCCCTCGCTCCTCCTTCCTCCACACCTTTCCAAGGGGCTTCAGATTTGGGATGCAGGTCTCTCTTCCTCTCCCCTTGCTTCCTTTGGTGGATTCATCCCAATCCAACTCTGGAGCCTGGGGTGGCACCAAGGTTGGCAGAGGGAGGGCGAGCCCATGCCCTTTCAGATGTCTGGCAAATCTGAAGGTGTGTGGGAGGGAGAGGTGATAAATGAGTCCCAGAAATGCTGTTCCTGGTGCACAGTAAGTGCCACAGGGCTCCAGAGTAGATCTGAGAACTTAACTCTGCAAGCTGCCTCTCCCAAGGCTGGGAGTAGCTCCCTTGCTCTCTGACAGCCCAAAAGCAGACGGGGAAGGTGGCATAGTCGCAGTCATTATTTTATGACATGTCAGAAAAAGGCCTGTGGGAAGAAACACACAGACTGTCCAGTTCTCTGTTCCAGCTTTTCACACACCCGTGTCCTTAGAAACACAGTACAGACAGGCGCAGCATCCTCTTCTGAGCCCACAGCAACAGGTTCGCAAGCTGCGATCCTTTGTGGACCCTCTCAGATGCTTGGCGTTAGTCTTAAAGACGCAAGTTGGTGGTAACAGAGAAGATTTTGGTTTTCCTGAGGTTAAACGTCACGTTTTGTCAGCACTGGCTTAAATTCTAAATTAAGCCAAGTTTCTTCTGGGCAGTATCTGACACGCAGCTTGCCACTTGCTAAATCTGAAATTAAGATGCCACTTTGGATCAAAACAAAATCCCCGTATATCAAGATATTATAGCTATATCTTCTCCTGTAGGGTACCGAATAGAAGCTGCTATTTAAAGGTGTTTTAGTGGGAAGCATCCATGGATGCTGATGGCAGCTCTCTGCTATCTGTCTATAGGATGCAGACATTCTTGTTCAGTTTCTAGACCCTATGTTCACCTGCTAAACTTACAGATTGAGTTTTCCTCAAGCTTTTTAGATCTGTGACTCGCGTTGCTCAGAGGTGATGGTGCAAATCCTCTTTCTTTTTTTGCAAGATCAGCGCAGTCAGGCCATATGATCTGGCTGTGCTCTGGACTGAGTGGCCACAGGTTTCACCTTTGAGTACCACTATCTTGTGGCAGAAATTAAATAAGCTCATTTGAGTTTTGTCAGTGACAGTCCCTGCTACCCAAAGACCACAAAGTAGGTGCAGGAGTGTTTGTATGATATGGATCTAACCAAGCTTTTGAGGAGAGTTCTCCTGGGGGTTGCAGTTCACACTTGACATTACTTATATTTATTTTTGAATGCAACGTGTCAGCTCAAAGATGAGACTCTTAATATGGAAAAAATATAATTCCAGCAAATTTGACGCTGGATCTGACTTAGATTTCTGGCCAGAAACTCTGATCAGTGTGAAGCAGCTACCCCGAAGTCCTTGCTCTCCAATTAGGGAGATGTCAGCAAGCGCATGGCTAAGCAGCAGTCTAGTAAGCATAGGGATGTTTTTATTAAACAGCTTTAGGATACAAAATTATTTATACTGACCTTGTTTTCCACTTCTTCAGAGGCCCAAGGAGAAAGCTTGAGACTCTGTAAGAAGTAAAGCTCCTTCATTATACTGCTTCCCATCTGTTGGGTTAGGTTTTAGGATCTGCACATGCATTCATCTCTTGGGGAGTAATGGGGATTTCATAGGCGAGAAAACACATGAATGAAACTTTGTTTATCAATGAAGGGTCTAAGAGTGCTTTCATGTATCATATGGACATGAACTTTAATGGCAGGTGAGCGGGCTGAGCAAGCTCGGGTTAGTTCCTTGCTATGTTGCAGAGCGTGAAACCTCTAAGTGCCGTCTCCAGAAGCGCAGATGGAGAGGGGGTACAAAGTGGGACCTCAGGTTCGTGTGCCGGGAAATCAAAGCCTTTGGGTTGCAAGAGGAGAGAGAGGTGAGGTAACCTCTCCCCTCGGTGTCTGCGATAACGATTTTCTAAAGACATCGTGTAAGGTTGCAATTCTCTTGAACGGCTGAGGGGATGACAGGCTGTAAGTACTTTGATGGTATAACCAGTGAGAGCAACACCTAAGCCTGGATAAAGGGTATGATTTTCCCAAGCGCTTAAGAGACTCATCTTTTCCACTTCAAGTCCTATGATAATTTAAGGGGATGTGTTTCCCTTTTACATTTTCAGTGCCCGGTGAAATATTTGGTGGGTTAAAGGAGGAGCAAGCAGGTCTGCAATGCAGAGTGCCATGTGCACGCAGCCGCCGGTGGGGGGGTGTGAGCCAGGTCCCAATGAGCTGGGCCGAAGGCTGTGAGAAGCAGCCTGGGCTCCCCAGATCTGACACGGCAGTAAGTGGTGCTTCTTGCGAGGGGTGACGTGACACCAGGCTTGACAAGCAAGTGCCTGTTCACTTTAATGGAACTATTTATTACCTTTTGGGAAATGTAATTAAAAGTGAAATCACCCATTTGGCGTACAGTTTATTGGCCCCGTCTAATTAAAGTCTGCCTGGGAGAGAAGTGCTACAGCGAGTACAGGTGAGATCCCAGTGAAACCCTACACCTGAAATGCCTTGCCAGGGCATGTGCAGACTAGGGGAAAGAAAGATGGAATAAAAATGAATAATGCTGGCTGCAGGAAACAGGTGAAATGATTTCCTCTTACACCTAGCGTGCTTCTCCTCATTGCTGTCCCCAGTGAATAGAGGCAGGAGCGGGGCAGTGCTGCACGTGTGAGGTAGTCCGCAAGCTGTACTCAGAGCTGGCAAACTCGTAATGAGTTTTTATCATCCTTCTGCACCGCAGGGGCCCCATGTAGCTGTTTGCCTCTTGCCCTGCCACTGACAGTCTTCCAGGTACGCTCTTGCGATTTCAGAAAGCTCGGTCAGTCCTTTCTAAACTGGAGGCTATTTCTCTGGCACTTTTGCTCAGTGTTTGTGTTCGGCAGGTTAAAACACGCCCTGAAATCTGTAAATGTAAATGCTGATTTTTCCCCGTGCAGGGACAGGGACGTGCGTTCCTCTTCGCATGGCTGCGGCACGCGTGGGAATTGCGAAACCAGGCACCTTCCTTAGCTGGGGAGGCAGCTCTGGCAGCAGTTTAGGACCAGCTCTAAACCTTGCAGCAGTAATGGTGTCTTACAGGAGGAAGGTCACTCGGGGTATATGAACAGCACCGTCTTTGCAACCTGAGTAAGTCAGTGGGCACTGAGCAGCATCAGATCATGTCCACTGAAATCTGGTTGCTGGGGGCTATGCTGCCGTCACTGCCTGTGCTAGCTGGCTTACAGTAAGCCAGCTACTGTCTAGTCAAGATGCAATGACCTCCATGTGCTGCAGTATTGATGTTCTTGACCTCTTTTATTGAAGGACCTTGGAATGAAGGTAACTCCTGAGTCCCTTAGAAACAGACCCGTGTAAATTAGGAAGTGGCATCTTTAAAAAAAAAATCAGTATGCATCCCATGCTCTAGCTTTTCCTACCCAACCTGGAACACATTATATGAGTTTAAATGAGCTGTGAAGCACATGGTGTAGAGCCACGCTCAGGGACATGGAGCCCATCTCCATCAGCCCTTTCCTCAGCACCCTGTACCTGTCTGGGCCCAAATGCCGTGGTGTTGCCCTGGCAATAGCGGGGTTGGATGTAACATGCATCACCAGAAGAAACTGTTTTTTATTTAGTATTGCCCTCATGGTTTTTTTTTTGCTGCTGTCAGTGCTTGGGGTTTCACCTAACACCTGGCTTCAGATAATGGAGCACAGAGGACTTCTGCTCCTGTGTAGCAAGCAGGGGCCTTGCTCAGGTGGCTGCAGCTGCAGCTCCCAGCCCGGTGCTCTGCATCAGCCCGGGCTTGCTTTCCCCCCAGCCACTTACCCAGGCCCTCCCAATGCCTCCTGAGATGCACCTGGATCTCTTCTGGGCACTGCACCGAGGTGTAATCCGCGCGTGTCCCTGAATTACTGTGCATGAGTGAAAACCTTGAGAAAGCAGGAGACAAGTAACCTTTCTTCCCCAGTTCATGAGTTTCAAGGCAGTATTGGGATTCACTGAAGAGCAAGCATTTTGTCAGCTCTTAAAAGCTGAGAGAGTTACACCATTTGGCATAACGATGATGTGTCCACCTCCTTAGAGGCAAAGCAGTCGTGGCAGCTCATCCTCCAGTACTGAGCTGCGTTCAACCTTTCCCACAGCTCCTTCCAGTTCTCTGCAGCCGGATTGCTCTAGACTAGAGCAAACCTTGGAAGGAGGTGCCTTCCCTGAGCTGGCGAGCGAGGGAAAGCTCTGCAAAGCTGCCGTAGGGAAGCAGGGAGAGCTTTCCTTCTGCTTGCTGCAGAGCTGGGCTGCTTGGCACCCCGTTTATTAACCCTTGCTCTCACACCTGTTCTCGCTCTCGCACCTCCGGAGCTCCGGAGCCACTTCTTGCACCTCCCACAAATGCACATGCTTTTGCTCCAAGAGCCTCCCTGGATTTCGGACCTGTGTGTGATCAGAATGAATTAGACTTGGCTGAGGCATGGGATTATTGCAGACCTGTCACTTCACAGCATGTTCCTGTTACAGCCCACACTCGTGTCTGCTAGTATTTTAAAGTAAACTTTAATTAGCATCTTCCGAAGAGTGTCAATAAATTGTTTTGTTGTTGTTTTAGGTTTGGTTTTGTTTTAAGGAAAAGAGTGTTTACTCACCAAGGACGTGTTTCCAAACTCTTCATCCACTCTAGTCCAGGTTTTCTGGTACCTCACTGTGTGTATTACTGTGCTGTTGGTGGGAGCAAGGTTGCTCAGCGGTGACGTAGGACGTGCCGTGGAGGCACGTGCAAGTGCTGGAGTGTTTTTGGGCCATGTTGGAGCAATGCTGTCAGACTCCTGATGGCCAAGTGTCACCCATTCACTAGCAAACTATCCCAGGAGAGTCACTCCAGGTTAAGTAGATCTGCGTCTGCCTCGGTTCAGTGTATATTGGACCTATAGTCCAATGGGCACAGCTTGGGCTCACTGCCCTCAAAGGTCTTAGATAGCTTAGGATCCTCTGTCTAACAGTGCTGAAATCCAGCAACACTGGAGAGATGTCCTTATTGTAAATAACGTCTGAGATGCTCTTCGCAAGAAGTGCTGAGCATGTTTTCCAGTCTTCACTCCAGAAAGGGTGAATCAGGTATCTGATGTGGTCCACAGGTCTGCTCATAGACGGCAAAGGAATGCAAAGGAGGTTTTGTGCATGGCTGAATTCCTGCAGAATTACTGCTGAAATTAAGTGTATTAGTACTGTGTAAAGTTTTGTCCTCACCCAACCCATTTACTAGGCTGAATTTGTTAAAGTGGTGGAATAATGGATTGGAAGGGGATGAGCTACAGACCTGTTCGCCTTCTTTATGGGGAGAGCATTAAGGAAGGGCTGAGAAATCAGGCTGGGGCGTTACGTGCTGGTGCTGGCATGGAGCAGTGATCCCCACCCCATACTGTCTGTTTTAAAAGGTGCTGTGTGCTGTGAGGAAGGTAAACCTGCTGCCTGGAATACTGGAAGCAGAAAGAAGTAAATTAGCAGTGGGGGGAAAAGGCTAAATTTAAAGGCCTGAGTGGTCAGCAGATTTTTTCAGAGGAAAGAAGGTGTTGTCTTGGGTGAACTGTGAGGACTCCATTGGCTTTTGCGTTGTAAGGAAATGTACTTGAGCAAATGTGCTGGTATGAACTATTCAGGCACAGAGATTGACTCCTTTTAGTTTCACCCATGCATGGCTTCGGTTCCACCCATCTTGTTTAAACAAACATACTTGGTGGGGATAAGGCAAGGAAAATCCTGTTCTCTGCTTGTGTTTGTTCTTCCCTCTGCTCCTCCAGCAGGGACACTTGAAACACAGATGGAGCTCAAGGTGTTAGGTTTTAACAGATCCAAATCAATTTGATGTGCCCTTAAAAAATCCCACAGTCATTTCCAGCGGCATCCGCAGAGCTGATAACAGCTGAGCGTGTGCCCAGTCACTAGCTGCTGCATGTATTGGTTTTCTCATACTGAAAACCATTCTTTCGCTGACATGTGAAGTCTTCAAGTGTGGCTTTTTGGTGGCATCAATACAAGAGCTTCTTTAGAAGTTACAAAGTGGCATTATCTGGAGTACCAACATGGGAGCAGCAGGGCAGCGGAGACCAGGTTGTCATCTTGTGCTTCAAAACCAGGTTGGACCAGTTTCCTGGTAAGATCTCAGTGAGTGCCACATAAAAAGGTCCCCTGTAGGTGGTCAAAAAAAGGAGAATGTCTGGGAATCAAAACACCCAATTCTCTGACCCGTCCGTAGTAAAAATGCTCTGCCTGCACAGCTCAGCCCTCAGTCCCTTCCAGCAGTTCCCCAGAAGACACAACCCACTGCTTGAAGAAGGACCCTCTGCCTACTGGGAAGGACTAGAGAAGAGTTGGCTTCCATTGCTTCAGAACATGAGATGGTGGGGATGCAAGAGAACTAGCAGCCCATGCTGTGCTTACCCCCTTGTGTATGGCATTGTCCTTGTTTGAATGAAAATATATAGAATTAGAATCATAGAATTATTAAGGTTGGAAAAAACCTCTAGGATCATCAAGTCCAACCATCAACCCAACACCCCCAGGCCTCCTAAACCATGTCCCCAAGTGCCTTGTCTACATGTTTTTGAACACCCCCAGGGATGGTGACTCCACCACCTCTCTGGGCAGCCTGTGCCAGCACCTGACCGCTCTCAAAATATATATTTGACGACTTGCAAAAATAACAACAGGCTTCAAAATAGGAAGGGTTATTCTATTTATGCCACTCCTACTTCATCCTTTCTCCCAAGGTCTCATAGAAGTGATGGGGGGAATGGACCTTAGGAGGCCTGTAATCCAGCCTCCTGTCTGGAGCAGGACTGTCTGCAACACCAGATCAGGTCAGCTGTGGGTTTGACTACTCAAAGCCTGACCAAAGCCTCACCAGCTCCCTGGGTGACCTGTTCCAGGTCTGTGCTACCCACCTAGTGCAATTTTTTTTCCTTAATGTGGAAATTGAGGAAATTAATGTGGAAATTAATCTGAGCCTCATAAGCCACAATATGTGGCCATTGCCCCTGCCTGCCATTACCAAGAAGAGTGTCCCTGTTGTTGTTGCAACTCCCCTTCAAATCCTGTGGGCAAGAGGCTGAGTGCAGAAGGTGGCACCACTTTCCCTTTTTTATTGGTTTTGTGTTAGGGAATGATTCTTTTTACTCCTTGGCATTGCTACTGGAGGAGAAAGCTGTTTTCTGTGGCCATGACCTCCCCAGCTGGGCAGGAGCTGCCCCAGATCCAAGTCCTACAGGAAGGGCGGGAAAGTCCAACCCATGCAAGTCCATAGGATAAACTGTTTCTTTGAAGAAGAGTTCCCTTTCTTTCTTTTGTGGCTTATTCTACTGAAACTGAAGAGAGAGAGAGAGAGAATTCAGTAGCTATCAACATCGATTATCAGTATAAAGGATTATAAGGGACTGAGCTCTGATTGGGAAGCTCTGATGCAAGCTCCCAGTCTTCCCTATTATTTTCCCCTTCTTCTGACTCACCTGGTCTGGTTGCTGCGTGTTGCTCCATCCTGGGGGAAGCAGAGCGCTCAACACATTGCTCACCTCTCTTGTGACCTCTCCAGTGCCGCACCTTTGTTGGATGACTGCAACAAAAACAACACAGAGAATTCCCAAAAGGGTGAGGACTCCTTAATCCCCTCCGAAAACCAACCCGATACTTCATGGGTGGGTCCCTGCTAGTCTCTGAGGAAATTAACATCTCCTTCCTCATCCCCACCTCTCTGCCTTTTTGATCGTTCTAAATGCAAGTGCCGATCCCATGCGCCTCTGGCCAATCTGCCTCCTTGTTTGCAAAGGCAGTGCCTCATGGGGACAGGGGTCTTACCCTCTTGAAATCCCAGCCATTTTCCCTTTTCCTAGTTCCACATATGGCTATCTAATCATGGGTCAAGTTGTCTGCCTAGCAGCTGGTGAGACAGTCCCCTCATCATCACTGCTTTAGATCGATGAACAGTTTTGCTACTTCTTCAGTGACCTCCCTCACTGTTTTCCATCACTGTGTTTCTCTTTGGACTGAATCCTTCATCTATTTATTTAGCATCTTTCTCCTGTCCTGTATTTTGTACAGTCACATCACCATGGTATCGAAACTCCCTGTGGTCAGTATTAGACGTTAACCATTGAAATGTTGGAGAATTTGCCTCCGTTTTCAGAGAAAAAGGCTAAGAAAAGCCAATAGCCCAGGTTACACAATAGACTGAAGGAGAGACTGCACTCATGGACCTCATTCCTGTCTAGTCAGACCATCCTTTCCATTTGGTGCCCCAAGGAAGACATGTTCCCTAGGGCAGACCCCAGCTCACAATCCCTGTGTTAAGAGATCTTGACGTTTTCCTGCCTTTCCCTGGATTTGTAAGGTGGTGTTTATCAAGCAAGAACATAGCAAACCAACGTCTTGTTCTACGGCATCACCACAGGGATGATTCATATGGACTGCCGATGGCATCTGGCACCAGGTTTTGGCTGCTCTTCTGGAAACAGTGAGCCCTTTGTGGATATCTGGTCATTAGATGATGAATTTTTGTTTGCTCTCACCTGAACTTAATTCAGACTTAGGTGCCACACATCTTCATTAATCCTTTTAGCTGTGATTTGGTTGCACCCTCTTACCTGAAAGAAAGGAATTTGATAATGCACCGATGAAATAAGCTGCAGCAATCTGCCATTCAAACCCAGACAAACAAAACTCTCTCAACTCGCTTGGAGAAAAACCACATCAATTACACTGTCAGTTGTATTTACCTTGCACAGTCCTGAACCATCCCAAGGCTGAAACATGTGCCGTCAATGTCTGGGGCAAAGCCTCTGCGGTTAAGGATGTGCCCCGGTTGCTGGGATGGACTGGGGGCACAGCGTGCAGAAGTGCATCTGTGGGCTAAACGAGGCTGCAGGGATGCAAATGCCACAAAATCTGAAAAATCTGAGTTCAGCAAAGCACATTTTGTAAGCTTGGGCTTGGTTAAAAAAAAAAATAAAAAAAGGAAAGGAAAGGAAAGNAAAAAAGAAAGGAAAGGAAAGAAAAGAAAAGAAAAGAAAAGAAAAGAAAAGAAAAGAAAAGAAAAGAAAAGAAAAGAAAAGAAAATAGAAAAGAAAAGAAAAGAAAAGAAAAGAAAAGAAAAGAAAAGAAAAGAAAAGAAAGAAAAGAAAAAACAAAAACCTGCTGGAAAGGAGGGGTTTCCCGAGTTCCTGCAACATCAGGCACTGCCTGCATTCCTGTGCCATGAGGACAGTGTCATCCAGAAATGCTCACTTTGTTTGTTTTTCCCCCAGCCTTTGCTTTTTGCTTAGGTCCGGCAATTTGCACTGTATAGCAATGCTCTCCTCTCTGGTTCCTGGGGTTGGAATGGAAACTTTGCTCCTTACGGTAAGCTGGGAATAGCTGGCTGTGTGCCCATGCAAGGGAGCAGAGGGCAAGTGCCCTGCTCGAGCCTTGGTCTTGCAACACCCATCGCTCTTGTCTCTTTTTCCCAGTGCTGCTGGTGCATCGTTTCTCTGAGCTCGGAAACCTGCCATCGCAGCTCTCGAGAGCGGCTCTCCTGCCGAGGCTGACGAGCAGTGAATAAGGAGGGTATTGTTTTGCTGTTGTCTACCTCTGCATGTTTGATGGGAAAATTAAAACAGACATGAGCGGATTAGGTGTCAGAAAACGTCTAATTATGGCTTATAAAATTACCAGCTCAGTGGCTTATGAATGGAAATGTGCAGGGGAACCCTGTATCAGTGTAGTCTCCAGCTTATCCTTGAAAGCCTCATCTCTAGAGAAAAGGGAAAGGAGCAAACCCATCAGAGCTGTTCTCTATGGCTGTGGAAGATGCAGACAGTCCAGATCCCATCGTGTCTGGTTCCTTGGGAGCCATGTGTGCCCTATGTGTCAAAACAGTCTGTCTCCTGTAGGATAGCAGAATATACGGTGCTATTAATTACCTAGGTCTTCTCTGCCATCATGTGTTTTGCTGAACAGTGGGGATCAACGCGGCTCTTCGCACTGCTTGGAGCCTGTGCCTACGTGTGCAATGCTTCAAGAAATTCAATTGAAAGCCTTTACCCATCCAAATTTATGATTTGATGGCTTAATGGTTATGGTTTGGTTATGGTTTAATGATACATAATGATTTCATGCTGCTTACTTTTAACAGTTTTCCATGAAATGCAGGGATGACAGCAAGTAGATTTTGCTCTCGGTTTTGAGCATAGTATTTTTTATATGTTTTATAACGTGTGTGTTTGTAGCCTGTATGGCAAAGCCTGTCCCCAGAGCTGTTTGCCAAGGCATGGCAAGGCAGAGACGTGACTCCTCAGTGTGTAATTACTTGCTTATCAAAAGTTATTGGGAGTTTTTGATGGAGCTTGTGTGTGTGTGTGAAATGCATACTTGCAAATTGGAATTCACCGAGGTTTTTCGCAGCAATCTCCTTAAACCTTTCAGTGAAACTTCGGTGCTGCAGGAAAAGCATGACAACTTTTTTTTTAAACTTTCTGCAAGGTAGCCAAAGTCTGTCCCTTCATAACATACCAGCCGCGTCCTTAACTACTGGAGAGCCTGTATCCCTCCCTCTCAGTGACTAATGTCGTACCCCTGGTATGTCATACCCGTCTTCCGGACTGTTCGGAAGCCAAGTGCTGCTGCGGAGTCCAAGGGCCAAATTTTGGATTAGCTCAGCTTGGTATCATATAGGCCAGACATGCACTGGCTTTCCTCCTAGAGACTCATGAAAATAGGTGTGCCCTCAACTTCTTTTGGAGCATTTAAGTGGAATAACTCAAATGGAAAGGGAACGCCTTATACATTATCTTGTGTGCCTGCACTGGTCTTGCCACAGCACCGGCAAAGACCCAGAGTTTTAGTCCTGCCTTAGAGAGATCCTGGGCACAAGCTTGCACGGGAAGTTGTTCAAACTGGGTTATGTTTTATGGGAAATAGTGTTTGGTCATTTTGTGTTTTAAAATGGATTGCAAGGGATGCGTGTCCCTGGGCTTCAAATCTCTATCCTTTGAATATTTACCTGTGCAAACCCGATCAGTGTTTTACTCAGTTTTTCTATGCAATTTCCTATAATGCCTAAACTTTGGAGCCAAGAAGAAGTTCTCCTTGGGAAAATCCCTGAGCTACTACAGTGGATACACAACCAGGACTGCCACCAACCCTTGCAGTAACGAGTTAGAAAATCATAGTAACTTTGAGAGCAGAGTTTCGTAGGATTGGATGAATACAAGGCTTTCTAACAGAGCTGGTTGTCGCTGCAACACCTGAGATGGCTGGAGATGCAGGTACACAAAAAACTCATAGGCTTGGACTTGCGCGTCTTCTACTTTGTCTCCATATTTGTACAAATCTGTAGGTTTTCAGAAAGTTAATATGAAAGCTTTAACTGAATCTGCTGGAATCAAGCCCTTTTCCTCAAGGAAAGGAAAGGTGCTCCTCCGAAGTGGGTGGGCAGTTGTTATATGCCTGCAAAGTGGAAGGCTATACTGCTCCTGCGCGGGCTTTTGCAGGCAGAACTGCACTGACCTGGCTTCCTGACTGCATCGGAGCGATTTTGAACCCAGGAGTTGGGGGTGGCTTTGGCAGCACTGCTCAGCGTATTTGCTGAAGCACAGCATCTTCAGGTTGCACATGTCCTGCTTAGGCACAAGCCTGCAAATGGCTGCAGCTATTATACCCACAGGTATACCTACCAGGAGAAACGTGGTTTGAATATTGGGGGCCACTCTGGGGCCACTGAGGCCATTTTTTGGCTGAGCAAATGGGCCAATCCTAGTTGTAGCTGTTGTAATGAGATGGTTTTGATGGAGCGTCTCTGTCGCTTCACGTGCAGAGCGTGACCTGGAGAACCAGCCTGCACACGTGAACATCAATTCCATTTTGGTCAACACCCGTGCAGCGTTTAGCATCCTAAAGGAGGAGTCGTCGCCCCAAAGTGGTGCATAGCAAAGTCCCCGTGGGGCTGATATTTCACAGGACTCTCCCAGAAACACAGCTTGTCAGATCTGTGGTGCAGCCTCCTCTTTTCCTTTGGTGCAAAGTTGAGGGTTTTTTTCCACTAAAAATGACCTTTTTCATGTGCACATCTGCTTTCCACCCCAAACCTTGGTATTTATGTATCATGCTACTGACAACCAAGCTGTTCTGGCTGAAAACCAAAGTATTTTTGTGCAAAACGGCATTAGCATGTCTCATGGGAATTGTGATTTTCAGTACCTTCTGCTTCCATTCCTCTTTCTGGGCCAAGTTTTGTTGCAACCTGCAGCTCCCAGGATGTTCGTAGACAAAGACAACACATGTGCTAAGCTAGGAAAGTCTTCAGCTTTCGAGGTCTTACGAATTTCTGTGAAAAAACTTAAGCTACAAAAGAAAATGTCGAAAAAAATGAAAAGCCTTGAGGGACAAAACCTGAGGCGCAGTGACACATTTTTGAGTCACGATATATTTTACTGAAAAATATTTTCCTCCTGTGGAAAATTTTGATAAAACCAAAACTGCATATCAGCACTTCCTAGAGGAAAATGCCTTTTCCTCCAATTTTCAGTCTAGTCTACTCCTATAACAAGAAAAAAGTTTTGACTGTAGTTGGCTTATGTGGGATTTTAACAACCCAACCGAATGCATCAAAAGCCTTCAAGATATTTCATAGAAAAACTCTCATGAGTTCCATAACGTTTGTCCAGCATCCTGAAATTCAGGAAAGTATTTTGATACCTGAAAAGATTATTTGCAGAATTACTGACTCGGATGTGTAGCTGACTGAAATCAATCTACCTCCATTGACTTTAGTGCCTCGGTGATATACAGCACCAGCGCGTGTCGCTCGGCAATTTGAGCCTGCAGTTTGCCCTGCATACAGCCGTCAAAACTGGGGGCCGCCTGATGCACTCAGCTCGTGCTGCTTTCATTTATTGATATGGGAAAAGTGGTATAATGTGGCTGCAACTGTCCGTATAAATGTGCTTGTTTCCATGAAGGAAAAGGATTTTTGAAATTTTTCATGGGTTTTTTTTTGGTTTGTTTTGATTTTTATGTTTTTTATTATTATTATTTAAAGTTGTCCACAGTAGCGGTTTTCTGCTATTAACTGTTTTGTAAATTGTAGCACCCCTGCTGACATACGGAGAGCTGGGTGTACGTTAGTCCCATCTGAGAAAAATATGAGCTGTTTTCAGTTAAAAAGTTCCTCTTGGAGTTGGAAGGCAACGCGTTCAGCTACACCAATCCATGGAAATCAATGGTTGTGTTTATACAGCAATTAAAGGAGGATTACAGCCTCCACGGAGCTCGGCACCCGGGTTCCATCCCCTCCCCTGAACCTCAAAGCCACGTTGTTCCCCACAGCTGTCAACGCCAGCCCGGGGACAAGGCAGGTCGTGAAAATGGGAGAGGGTAGTTTCTGCCAGGGAGTGAGATTTAAAAAAAAAATAAAATAACAAAAGCAAAGAAAAAAGGGTGGAGGAAGGAATGATAGTTATGTTTTCTTCTTCCAAAGGTGTTTTCCATGGCCATCCTTGATGCAGGGCATCAGGGAAGGGAAACGTCCTTTCCAAGTGCACCCTGGAAATCATCCATCAGGGGACGCGTTGTGCGAGGCACGGTACAAGCACGTGGGCAGAGGTCGTCCTTGCCTTGAAAGCACTGGCTTAGCGTGAAGGACTGTGCCTTGGAGGTGGCATCCTGAGGGTCTGTGCTCCTGCTCTGCTCAGAGGCCTTGCCAAACCCTCACGCAGGGGACGGGTGAATCACGGAGGTGAGCACACGTCTCAATTTCGGCAGGATCCCTCGGGCTCAGTGTATCGGGACAGCCACCAGCTGAGCCGGATTCCTGCTCCCCATGGAAACGGCCCCCCATAGCGCCCATCCCTGCCCAGACAGCCCTAATCCTCCCTCTGCTGTCACCTTGAAGAGCCTCCCCGCTCTCTTATCAGCGAGGATCTCACCTTTGGCAAATATTTAGGAGAGGCTGCTTCGTGGGAGGGCAGTGACCCAAGGGGGTGGTGGAGGAGGTGACGGCAGGGACAGGACAGGGGCGCAGCGTGGCCATGGGGTCTCTGCGGTGTGTGGGGACAGCCCCCCGTCACCCCTCCCATGTCGGAGAGACCTGGCTATGCTCCCACAGGGACAGGACAGGGGCGCAGCGTGGCCATGGGGTCTCTGCGGTGTGTGGGGACAGCCCCCCGTCACCCCTCCCATGTCGGAGAGACCTGGCTATGCTCCCACAGGTTGCAGCGTCCTGACCTCTGCTGCCAGTAGGAAACCTTTAAAACAAATGTCAGGATGACTCCCCCAGGAGAAGATGATCCCCTGGTGACAGGGAGCATGGCTGGAGGTGGGGAGACGCATTTTTTGCTCAGAAAAGACCAAATGGTCCTTGCGGAGAGGGGAGGTTTAAGGGGGATGGGGAGCCCTTCTCCATGTAGGTACAAGTCCAAGTGCTGAGGAGCCACAGGCTATTGCTGAGACACAATGGCTCTGGAGTTAAATGGTCACATAGCTCTGTTCTCAACTCTCGGATTTTATTTATTTTTTTTTGAAGACCCACCAGAAAACAAAATCCAGCATTTATCCCGTCTCACGGGCGATGTATGGAGGAGGGTTGTCCAGAAAACTTATCCTCTGGACACAGCAAGCAGCAGAAAAGATGTTGGTCCCTCCCCAAAGTAGAGTACAAATTCAAGCCCGTGCATGGGTTACCCTGATGCTCTCATGGGCATTTATTTCCACAAGTAAATGTATTTTTACCTTGTGGTGGGGCAGGAGCTGTTTTGGCGGTGCTGTGCCGAGGTTGTGAGCTGAAGTCTCCTGAGCTAAGCCAGTGTGTGGGCTGGATGAGCAGCGCCGGGTGGGGTTTTACAGCCCTGGTGGGAAAAGGGCTCAGGTTGGTACCAGAGCAGGAAAGGGAGGGCAAGAAGCCATCCTAGAAGCAGAGGAGGAGGCCTGGGTGCTAGGGGCAAGGATGCAATGGATGCACGGTGCCGCTGGGTTTTGACACAGCAGCTCAAAGTGTGGGATTGTGAGAAAAGCTCGAGCAACTGATGAGGGATGATCCCAGCAGTGGTGTCTTGGAACAGACCAGCAAGAGTCAAAATGAGTCACGAGGGCGCTTCCTGCCCAGCCTCTCCATCCGCGGGAGGTGCGTGTTGGTACAGCTCAGGCTGCAGGTCTAGATCTCTTTCTCTGAGTGCTCAGAACTGTGTAGCCAGGTTTGTAGCTGAAATTCATAGTGAAACCAGCGCTCATCCCACCCACGGGGTACACAACGCTTGGGTAATCTCTGCAAAGAGCATGAAGATCTTCAAAGGAATTGAAAAAGAAAACACCACCACCACCAAAAAACCAAAAAAAAAAACAACCCCAAAAAACAGGCTTCGGGAAAGTAACAGGTCCTGTCCCAGCTTTTGGTCTGACCTTGGTTGTGGCCACAGGTAACACCAAACCCGAGGAGTGCCTCACTCCTAAAGATGTCAGCATCTTGGTCCATAAATACCTGTGCATATAGACATAAGCTCACTTCTTTCTTTTCCCTTTGCAGTCAATCGTGTCTTACGAAGAAAAGGTGAACATGAAAGCTGGAGGGGCTTTGTTTCCCTGCTAATGGTGTGTAAAATAAATGGGGGCCTGAGAACCACTGAGCTGCAAGCACTAATCAGCCAGTGTGATAACATCCTTCTCCCTGGACAGACAGCATCGAGAGCATCTGTGGAAATGAGTTGACGCTGCATAGCGCAGCACAATAAGTGAATGGTATCTGGAGGCCCTTGCAGCATTAGTTGGCTTTTTACACCCGCCCGTATTGCTCTTTTGCACTGTGCAACCTGGCCGGTGGAAGAGGAGACGTGGCTTCACTTGAGCAACAGCCCAAACACCAGCGCAGGGGACGGTCAGGGGCCATTAGGGTTTTGCATTGGTTCCGAAGCCCCTTTGCACGTGCGTCCCGTGCCCCTCGTTATAACGGGGCAACGCTGGTTAAAGAGGTAACGTTTACTGTCAAAAACCCTGGCAAAGGAAAAAATACATCTTCTACCTGGGTTGAGCCTCAGCTTTGTCTCTTCTGCCTGCCGAAACCCAGGCAGTGCCCAGCAGACTGCGTGGCTTGCAGGGGCATCTAGTGGCTGGATGCTGTACAAATGATCGGGTATTGCAATGCGTTTTATACCCTCCTCTACTATCAGCTTCAGTCAGCCCTCTCATCCTAAACAGGTTAGGGTCCCTCACTACACGAATACAATCAACATCTGGAGGTCAGAAGTGTTGCCAACAATCTGATTTAAAAGATATCCCTCTTGCCATCCACCCCACCCCCCCGCCTCCTTTCCAAAATACCCATTTTGGATAAGAAGCAAACCTTTTCAGGTGGCTTCGATCCTCCTTCCATTGAGTGTGTGGAAATAATGCACACTGAGGAGCTGCTACGAGGAAGCCTGGGTGCAGACATCAGTTTGGAGGAAGCCTGGTACTACTCCAAAACTTTTGGTCGCATGATTTATTTAGCTGAGGCTTGCCTCAGCTTCAAAAGATCAAAGAAATCACAGAATTGGGTGGGAGGAAGAAAAATCAAATCTTTGCGTAACGTTTTGCGAAGCCAAAACTTCTTAGCGCATTACAGGTGTTTGGGACCAGTTCTGTTGCTGCCAGCAGCGAGAGGCCTGGGGAGAGCGTGTCACGGTGGTGCCTGAGGCTGTCCCTGGCTCCGGAGATGGGGAGGGGATGGGGAGGAGCAGGGGACACCGCAGTGACACCGAGTGCTCTGTTCGCTTTCTTTAAATCTTTAGAGAACGATACCTGTGGCAAACACTCCCTGAAAGTAAAAGTGCAATATCCAAGGCTGATAAACAAGGCTTTTTTGTAAGGGCCAGTGACTCATGTCTCCTGGATTTATAAGAAAATGCACATAAAAGCAATTGCTAGGGTGTGAATTATTTTGTTGCTTTATGGCCTGACAGTTTTGACAGCTCCTAGCTTCTTATCTATCACAAACTCTCTTGATCTCCCAACTTTAACATGACTTTTAATTATACTTGCATGTAAGTAAAAGGACAGACAATCTATAGTCTGGTTTCCATTCAGTCTAAGGTATTTAAACAATAAAGGAAGCTTTTCCTCCTAGCAGGGTTAAAAGGGTGATTTGGTTGTCTAATGTGGTAGATATATTTAAAAAAAAAACAGCCCTACAAATAGCTCAGAGTTTGTTCTTTGTACGAACGGAGGGTGGATCGGCGCTTTCCTCACCTTCCCTTCGGAGCCGCCGGGCAAGCTTTCCCCTCCTGGCCGTGAGGGTGGCTGGCCTTTGCGATGCCTGCGCTTCCAGTGGGGGTTTGAGTTGGGAGTGCAGCTGCAGGTGCTATTCCCAGGCAGCGCTCCGTCAGGGAGGTGATGCCTCCCTGCCTGACTGGGGAGGAGATGGGGACGTGGGGAGGACCCTGAGGAGCTCGCTTCCACGCCGGGCACCGCGGAGGTATGGCGCTTCCCCCGTGTCCCAGGCTATAGAGAAGCTTCAGAGTGCTCCCTGGAGACTCCAGTTTAGGGCAAATTTATTTTCATGGTGGGAGAAAAATGTCTTTTGGTGAACATGGTGGAGCTTTTGGTTTCCCGCCCAGTCCCAAACATGTGCAAGGTTCCTCAGTGCAACAGCACAAATCTAGCTAATCGCTCTCCATAGTTAAAAAAAACCCAAGCTTTTAATTCAGATTTTAAAAAATAAGAAAGCAGTTGATCACCATAGGCCCGAGTTATCAAAGCCTCTGCGATGTACCTTGCTGTAAGGGCCGTAAGCTGCGCTACCTCACCTAGAAGACCCTTTTCTTTTCCAAAACATGGGCCAGGAGCATCGTCCATCTTGGCCCCCATGGCCTGTGCTCCTCCTGCTCAGCCCCTGGTCTGAGAGCAATGCTATTACAGGCCAGCACTAAAAGGCTAGGTATATTAAGGATTACAAAGAACTTGGGAGCTATAGTGCTGGATGTCGCTGAAGGAGGTAAGATGTGAGCTGGAAATAAAGTGTAAATAAAAGTTAGGAAGGTTACACTAAAATTACAATAAAAGACGCAATGAAGTTTACTGTGTTCTTCCAGGTCGGTCATTTAAAAGTTAGGAGGGACCAGGTTTAGGAATGCTTGTACAACACACTTTTTTTTTCTCCTGTGTATGTGCATTAAACACATTCCTTAATGCCATTTTCATACATTAATTTTTCTATATGACCTGTTATGAGCATCTCTTACAATGTTGGAAAAGAACAGCATATATGACCAGAAGGCCTCTGGAGTTGCAGAGATATTAAATAGATCCCATACATCAGTAGTTTGTTGGTCTGTCTAGTGACAGGCCGCTGTTTATCTTATGATAAAATAGCATGTTAGGGAAATGCCTCTCTTAACCGCTTTTCTATAGAAAATGTTTTTGTAGAGAGAAAATACAAGGAAAAGGTAAGATGAGAAAAGTAAAAAAAAAAAAAAATAGTAACTTGAGAAATTCAGGGGCAATAAATCACCACACCAGATGGTATTCATCTGTGAATGCTGTGCAGAGCTATCAATTTAAAAAATTGCACGGGAGTGTGCCATTAAAATGCAGACATAATATCTGCCCATTTTCACTGCCCATCTTCGTGGTGCCTGGGCAGGTAAGAGGTGACTTGGTTCCGCCTGCCAACATCTCTAGGTGCCTTCAGAGCCCACCTGGCGTCCCCACCGCAGCCTTGGGAAATTTGACCACGTGGATTATGTGTCTATTTACTTACTAATTCTCTTAATTATAGTGAGGAAGTGCAACTAAATCAGTGTATTCTGAATAATATTTTAGAATTCCATGAGATATCGATTTACAATGATCTTTCTGCCAACTTACACTCCCGCAGAGAAAAATGTTTTTTGTCGAGCTCACATGCCTCTCATCCTCGGTTTTAGAGGTCTTTTGGATGTGTTGGCCCCTTGTATGGATGAGGAGACAGCCTGCGATACACCTACGTGTAGTTCTGAAGCTCAGGAATGAAGTCTCATGTTGCCGCCAATGTGTAATCCAGCGGAGGCTGCTCTTGCTGTCAAGACCACCCTACAGACCCATCCTGGTCACTCTGCGTGGGGCTTTTCAGGTAATTCCCACGGTTGGGGTACAATGGGGGGGAAATAGCATGTCTTAATCCAGTCTTGGGTCTGCAAGATAGAGCATCATCAATGAGAAAGCATCCCCAGCCTGTCGGTGGGAGCTACCTGCTCTCCCAGAGAACAATGTTACGTAGGGACCGAGCTATAAAATACTAGGAGGGTGCAATCAGTGTATCAGCTACAAGGGAAAAAAAAACAGCTTTATCTAATTTGGGATTTTTAGTGATTCTTTGAAAGTGTCAGCAAAACAATGGATGTAAGGGAATCCAGGAAAAGATGGAGAAGAAGGTGGTGCACGGATTACGAAGCTCGCATTGAGAGCTTAGGCAATTGCAGTCTGCACCAGTTGGGACTTCAGTGACATTAAGTAAACCCCTTCATCTCTTGAATCCTGTTTTCCCTACCCTGTGGATCACAGCGTGAGGATAAATTCAGTAAAAGCCTATGAAGTTATGGCAGGTACATGGTTGCATAAGATGAGGGAGTCTTCGCGCTGTGCGGTTCTGCTGTCATTTAAGATTTGGTAAAGAAAAGGACAGAAAAGGCTGGTTAGGAAGCAGTGGTTGTGGCAGCATGCGAACATTTCTGCTCGTTGCAATCAGGGCTCCCTGCCGCGCCAGCAACACGCCTGAGTATAAAGTGGACCAAGAAACGCGGCCCTGGGGATCAGCTTTTGCCTGCAGTGGAGGAAGGAAGGAGCAGTGTGCACCTGCAGGGATGCAAGCCGAATCAGGTAACCTCCCCGTATTGCTTTGTAATTGGGAAAATATTTCCCCTGTTTTAGATTAAAGTGGGAGATGCTGGCTTCACGCCCTGTAAGTCCTGTTTAGAATATATTCAGAGTGTGGGTACTTTTTTTTTTTTATAATTAATAAAGAAATAAAGTGTTGTTACATTTGCCAGTCCTAAAATGATGACTTGTAAAGAAAAGAAAATTGATTTAAAGGTCACAGGAACAAATTGAGGGGTCAATTTTGACTTTAATTCCAACAATTAATTAAGGAACTCTTCTGGCGAGGTTTGTAAAATGAATATTGATCTCGGATCTCAGGCACTCTGCAGTCATGTCTCCGTCCTGGTTTATATCCTCCCATTTTGATTTATGGATTGGGTTTAGCAATAGTGGTGCTACATGACAGGGCTGCTCAGCAGCGCTGTACGAGCACCCATCCTGAGAGCACAAAGCTCATTGCAGTCATCTGTACAGTGAAGCTGGAATGTTTTAACAGTGTGAGTGATGGCTGTGTCACATTTGGTGTGCGCTTTTGGTGACCAGGAGTCATCTACTCCTGGCCTGCCCCAGCTCACCCTCCTGGCTTCCAGTAAATGGTCATCTAAGCAACATTTTTGTCCCTACAGCAGTGTAAAATGAACTAAATTCTGCCTTGTTGGGAGGACAAAAATGTGTTTGATACTGGAAGAAGCAGAAAGAGTTAATAGCCTTTATTTTAAAGGAAACTTGTCTGTGGAAGGATTGCCATGGTCACATTAGGTTTTTTGAGTTGTTTTGGTCAGTTGGGTTGGGGTTTCTCCATGGCAGGGCTGGGGTCTGTTGCTGCTGGTATCTCTGCTGAAGAAATGGTGCTTGGGGTAGGTGTGGGCACGGGCAGGCGGACAGGCTCCTCCTGGTACCAGCTGTGGATGGGTTTGCTCCATTGGGATGTCCTGCTCCAGAGCATGGGCACTGCAAGGCTGGGCAGAAGTACAGCCTTCACTCCCTGAAGAGTGTGCCTTTCCTCTTCCTGCCAATATCTCATCCCATCTCATCCCATCCTGTGGTAACAAATAGAAAAGCCCTGGAATAGTTGCAGGAAAAAAACCCTATCTTAGAGGTGACATTTTCTCTTTTATTATCTTTTCTTTATTCCCCCTCTTCTTCGTACCCCCTTGTGAACACTTGTTTTAAGCCAACAGAGTTCAGAAGCATGGAGTTGGGGTGAAGGACATCGCTCTGTTTTCTGTCAACCTCTGCTGTGCCAAAACCAGCAGATTTTAGGAAGGGTTAATCGGAACAGCTGCCCGTAGCACTTTACCAGTTTCCCTTCTCGTAGATGCCCTTTATACTGACTACAGAGCACAGCTTTCTCCAGCTGAGTGAGATGAGTTTGCCAGGAAAATTGCCTCTGCCTGGGAAAGGCTTGGTGCTATGAAAACTGCCCCAACGTTTGCAAGCCTACAGTAAGTGACAACACCAAATGAGCAGAAGTTTCTAGTGCCACCTGGACCTAAATCAAGCAGCATCATATTTAACGCTATTGATGCATGTAGAAGCCTAGGAAACAAATTTCTAGCTTCAGAAAACATTCCTACCCACTCAGTATAAATCATGTCCACTCTTTGTGGGAGGGTAACCAGGTTAAACAGGTGAGAGATATTTAGCATAACTTAAAAAGATTAGGTGTGAATTCTAGTCACAGTGTAGCGTGCAAAGAAAAAAAAATAAAATAAAAAATAAAAATAATAAAATAAATTAAAAATTAAAAATAATAATAAAAAAATAAAAATTAAAAAATATTTAACATTGGGAATTACTTCATGGCTGAAAAAGTACCCCACACTATGAAATACAGCTGATATTTAGAGTCTTATTGTTTTATTTACTACTGCATTTACAGCACACCCAGCTAGTTAGCCAACCACTTATAAAACATATTTAATGTTTGGAGGCACTCAGTACGGCTATAAACTGATTTTTCAGGGCATGCAAACATCGTGTGTTAACAGCATTACATGCACTCGAGTTGCCTCTGGGAAAAAAACCAACCCCACCCCCATTTTCCGAGTAGACTCGATCGTCTCATCCCGAGTTTTGTAGGTGGGCTGCACAGCTCAAACTGGTTGACTTCCCAGCACTTTATGGGAACCACTTAAAAGGATAAACTTGAAGAGATCAATACCCCTTACCCCTTACATGCTATAAGTGATGTAGCATCGAATACGCCAGGACTGTTAAAAATTCGGTGATAAAGGACTGCTCAGAAATTAAACAAGAGGGAAGAAAAACTCCACACTGTGGTTGTAGGGACTTAGTCCCATTTCATTGCATGGAGGATTTATCTGCAGAGCTGGGGGCTGATGATAATCTTTCAGGCAGGTTTTCCTCTGGTTTTATTCCTGCTTTATACCGGTAGCAACAAAAACAATATCAGACGGAAAGTCTGTGAGCAGGCAGAGATGAGAAGAGGCGCCGTAGAGAGAGGCACCCGCTTGTGTGTTTATCCATTTATGAAAACGAGGAATCCAGAGGCAAACATGCTCAGCAGTCCCTCGGTGCAGATAATTGAAAGTGAGCGCTGAAAGCATGCGCTCCTGTTTCATGCTCCAAGGGTTAATAGTCTTCCGGGGTACTTAAGACGAAGCTCCTTTGAGAGTCCACATTCTACCTCCTGCCTATCCCTCCACCATTACTTAGTTTCTCCTTTCAGTAAACTCTTATTATTTAGGACAGAGTGGTGGTTTTTTCCCTGGCAAAGCTCGTGCTGGCTCACCCTTCGCATATTATATTCATCAAGAGGCTCTACACCTTTCCCTAAGGATCTTTGCTGCTCTTTTTCCTGGTAGTGTGGGGAGGGACTGGGAGTCCTGGGAGAAATGTTAGTTCCTTTTGAAAGGATTGATACGGACCTGGCCTCCTTCCAGTCCCTCCACTGTAGAAACTGTGATTTATCATTAAATAGCATACATCATTTTTGTTAGCAGTTCAGCTATTTTGTTCTTGGTTCCTTCAACTTTTCTGGATGTGTGCCATGGAAACCCAAATGATTTATTATAATTTAGTGGCTGGGATTGAACGGGCACCTCTTTATCGCTATCCGTTCATCTCAATCAGCTCTGGGCATGGCGCAGAGCAACCCAGCCTGACACCCAGTGCAGGAGGGATGGTAGGATTCAGCAAGCAGACAGAGAGCACATTCAGCATCAGCTGCTGAGGTTGCTCGGCCGTATGGCAACGGCAGCAAGCTGAGCTGGAACTGGAGGCAGAGCCCAGCTTGCTGCCTGCTTCATCCCTTCCTTAAGTGCGTTGGGTTTCTGAACCGGAAGGAGTAAAGACAAGAGATGCCTCTCCTTCTGCATACTGCAGATTGAACATATTCACATATTCAGGCACACATCAGGGCTGCTGAAAAATGTTATTCTGCATTAATTGTTTTGCTGTCACACCGAGGTGCATGCAGTGTCCCATGTGTAGCTGGCTCCCAGCCTTTCCTGCAAAGCTGATGTATAAGAGCAGGTCTTAAACTTGTATCCCATTACCTGAACAACCCTTGCCTCTTTGCTTTGGGGTAGTACTTGCTGTCCTATTGGCATGGGAGTAGAAATAAGAACAAGGAGACTGAAGACTCATCAGCGTCTTCTCAGTGAACCCTCCCTCTTCACTGATGTTTACAGATTTTTTTCCACTTGCCCCAGACATTTTCCTCAGCCTGGCAGAAGAAGCTCAGCAGAAATATTGCAATAAAAGAAGTAATGACTCTGTGCTGCCCATTTGCATGTAGGAACGCTACAGGTGCTACGCTAACAAATTTATAAGCCAGAGTAATGCAACAAGCCTGCTGCTGTCTCACATCTGCATGCACCTATGGACAGGTAATATATAGCACGTATAATGCTGCCTTACATTAACAGCAGGATGGCCAAATAATACAGGACAGCAAACGTTCTCTCCTGAGATTATATTGCTGGTGCAGACACCAAGACTGAGACATTTAAACGAGAAGATGCAGATCCCTGAGGCTGAACATAAAATATTTATATGAAGAGACCATGGACCAATAAATTTCAGTTATAAATGTTTACAGCTGAAGGTAGTGATAAATAACCTTCCAAAAGCAATATTTCAATTTGCACTTATTGTACTTGTAATACACGTTATATTTTCAGGGAACACTAATAATTATAGCAGGACATGGAATTAGCTCATGTTTAATGAATGATTACCCAGTTTAGTTGTGATCGTTATAACATCAGGACACAATTAAAACTGTGAAATGTTGTTTATTCTGGAGAGAGATGGGTCTGTTTCTCCATGGCTACCATTTATATGTCCAACCAATGCATAATCTGTTCATTAAATTGTGACAGAGGTGGGTACACTTTAATAAATTTGTCAGACAGCTCCTAATTCTTGAATTTCCAGTCATCTAACTTCAGCTGTGCAGGCTTCTTATGGTCTTTGGCAACAGAGAGTTAAAGCCAGGAGAAAATTTACTCTTCAGGGAGCTTAATGGCAATCTTCTACTGATCTGCAAGAACCCAAGTTCAGATCATCGCAGGCCATTCTCCTTCTTCCCCACCTGCGCGTTGACTGTACCCAGCGTGGCTGCTTTCTCCTCGTTACTTAAGGCAACACTGTCATCGTCATCTTTAACCTGTGTATCTCTTGTAGGGCAGGGCATAGCTTTGTTTCAAGTCGTCATCTTGCAATTAAACGCTTGGGATGGGTTTTAAAGAGAAATTCCTTCTCTGGTGACATCCATGTAAATGCTGCGTTGACATCTCTGTCGGGTTGATCTAGCCTTGTCCGGTGTAAGTGGAGCAGTTTATGCTACATGAACACAAGTCACTCTTGGTGCAAGGCAAGCACCTGCTAGTAAATCTGGTTGTCTCCCATGTCATACCCTGCAGCTGTTCTGTGGCACGGACCAGCAAGCTCTTTCAAGTGCAGTGGAGAGACCTTGGGTTGTCTGTCTGGCACGTTAACCTCAGACAGGGAGGGAGATAACAGAGTTACATTGACTTGGCATGCAAGCTGGAGAACTCTTATCTGTTTAACCTGAGCTGAACCTCTAACAGATGGGCTTCACCTTTCTTTAGGAATGGCAGCTGTATAAAACTTCAGCGTCTACTCAAGCACAGTGCTT
This sequence comes from Anhinga rufa, assembly GCA_013400875.1. NCBI lineage: Eukaryota > Metazoa > Chordata > Aves > Suliformes > Anhingidae > Anhinga > Anhinga rufa. The sequence continues at coordinate 26,181 of VZTV01003499.1, forward strand.
AGGCTCCTGATGGCAAAACAGAGAGAGGGAGAGGCATCTCCTAAGGATGATCTACCCCACCCTTGTCATAGGATGCTGTGAGTCTTCTCCTAGGGAGGCTTGTTGCCTGTTGTTGGCTCTACCACGGTCTCTAACTGATCATCCTTCACTAGACAGGCAGCTCTTGGATGGCTAAATCTGATGAGAAAACATCTGTCCTCTCTAATGTTTTTGAGATCCTCTGAGTGAGTGTCTCCTGCCGAGTTGGACACTGATAATTTTTCCCTTCTTTTTTTTTCTGTCTGTCCCCAGAGCTCTGTGTCTGGCTGCCTTTATCTAGCCCTCATGCCTCTGTGGAGAAAAGAATGACTTTGGCAGGAAACATGTTTTTAGCCTTTCCCAGAGAAGACATGACTTACTGCAAGGATAGATGGGAGCTGTAGGCAGGCTGAACCACAGTGCACAGTGCCTCCAAAGCCCTCTATAGTTAGGTCTCAGATGTGTCTTGGCCAACCTGGTATTCAGGATGCCTCTGGGTACATGAAGATGCCTGAGGGGTGATGCTTTAGAAGTGAGGCACCTCTATAGCTTCAAGGCATGAGTTTTCATGGTAGTGCTGTGACTGTGTTGGTTTAAAGATATGGGTGAAACAAGGTCTGCAAGCACCAAGTAATGTATTGAACAAACTACCATAGCTAGCAGGTGGAAACAGAGAAGCCTCAGGTCATGCAAGCATAGAGTAGGAACAGCTTGTTAATAAAAACCAGCAAATTTCAATGCTAAATGCAAGCTGAGCACAGTTCCTCCAAGTCTAGATATACATCAGGTTAGCTGTGAGGAGAAGTGATGGGTTCAAGTAGAGGAGAGGGTTTATTGGTAATATGGGAGAGGTGATTAGATGGCTATCTCTTAAGTGAGAAGTACCAGCAGTTTATAATCTGGACAATTTTTTACTGGTTTTGCAGTTAATAAAAGCTATGTGTATTTCCCAGGCAATGTCTAGACCCACTTGGAGGGTGTTGGACTGCTGTGGTTGCTTCTGATGAAGTTTAGCATCAATGGGAAAGCTGTTTGGAGGCTGGGAATGGGCAGTGCTGGAAAAATGGTGAAGCAGAGTTCTAATGCACTTGGTGAGCTGCCTTCTCTCTTTTATTTTCTATGAGAGTATGAGAAAGCTGCCAAATTTCCCCCTCATAGTCTGCATCTCCACTAATAACTACCTGAGATAAATTTAGTCGGGAAACCAAACCGGTTAGGTTGCCTTCTGGGGGAAAGCAACCTCTTTGCAGGCTTTGATCTTCGCTACAACATTTGGAATGTGCAAGGAGACAGAAAGAGGAGAAACAGGTAAATATTTGAATGCAGCCTTCTGTGACAGCTCCCCTTAGCAAGCACTCCACCCAAGAGCCCCTCGGAGAGCTTTCAGCTGTGTTAGTTATCTCAGGAGTGGCCTTTAAATGGGCAGATGAAGACGGTAAAGGCTGGACTAAAAGTAATGACATGCCTGCTAAGGATGCACTGCATTTCTACGCTGCCCTCACACTTCTGAACAAGCTCTTGTACGAGGTTGTGATCCTTGCACCCCAAAGGGTATTTTGTGCATATTTTTTCCTGTTAACAGAAGCAGAAGGAATATTTCTGAACACTCTGGTGGGATCTGGTCTGAGCTCTAACACCCAACACACGAAGGTAGCTCTGCTGCCATCGGTGAACTGCTCTTGCTCTTAAAGCCGAGTGCGGTTTAACGCTTCGGTGTGTCGGGACCTCGGAGTAGATATGAGATCATGCGGTCTGCACCCGCCCTTGCAAAATGCATCACTTCGGGCTCTCGTTCAGCGGCTTTATGGTAGCTTTGCATGGAACAGCTAGACAGATGGAAGAATGGGCAAACTTACACAAAATGATGAAAATATTAATACATATTAAGATTCCCATTAATAATTGAATTACTAGTTCAATTATTGAAGAATAATTATTAATATTTATAGCATCCAGATTGGTGGTGATAGATTAACCACGATGGCATAATTTAACAAATAATTTTAAAATAAAACATTTAACAAATAACATTTCCACCATTTTTCCATCTTAAAAAAAAGCGCAAAGGGTTCATGAATATATGCAATCTTTACTGATTCTAAAACATGGTTCTGTATATTTTGTTTTTATTATGGATTACTTTACTGTAGATTTTATCCTCAGGTTGTTTCCCAACAAACTACTTCTACGCTCTCTAAGGCAGAAAGAAACCTATGGCAAAATAAGCCTATAGTAACCGCACTATAAATCTATGGTGTAAGTACAGTAGTAAGTGCATAATAAGGCTCCATGTCTTTCTACTGATTTCTCTTTCTGAAGTCTCTATAACACAGTGGCTGGTCTATATAAAAACCATGTAGCACACATTAAACCGGGGAGTCAAAATACTATTTAAAATTTTCCAAGAGACATTGGTCCAAATTTATGTCAGAGACTCCTGAAAGGTTACGCTGGCCCGTATTTTGGAATATTAATTTTTCGCTGCAAACGTTCCTACATGACATCTTCCACAGCAGTGTTATTGCAGTCAAATCTAACATACGTTTGCATACCAACATGCAAAATTCCATGAAGAAAATTTCTGAAACAAAACAACAAGTGAAATTTGCAGTTTCTGCAAAATGCCAGATTTGTACAGGCTTGTTTGGACTTCTTTGTCAAAAATGATTTGCTAATATTTTTATCCCCAAAAGGTTTGTTCTATTGGAAAAAAGGTTTTGGGGGAGATCACTCCACCTGATCTTACGATAAGCACATACCTGCCAAATTTTTAAGGCTTGTCCGTAGGTTCTCTTTCAACAGATGTTTGCTCTGTGTGATAATACAATGTTTTCTCGAAAGTATAGGAAAAAACCAATTCTTTGACTTCCTTCACAATAACATCATGTCAAAAATAAACTTGAGATCTCGTTATTTATATTACTGAAGTATTGAATGGCCTTGCCTGAGAACAAACTGTTCTAGCATCAAATAGAGTACCAAATTACAGTGGGAGATGGTCTTTGCTCTGAAGAACTAACACTCAAGGTAAACCAGACAGGCAAGGAGACAAATGGAGCATCCTAAAACTGTCACACAGCAGTGGTGGAATACAAGTGGCAAACCTAAGCCACTTTCCAAAGTATCCCACCCTTTTCTGTTTATTCATCTCTCCTCCCCATCCTTCCTCTCTGGCAGCCAGGATGGCCCTGGGGTGTGCTCCTGGTGACAAGAGGTAGACAATTCCTGCTTTGCTTTGGTGTTTATACTGAGAAATGAGCTTATTAAGGAAGCAGATCTAGAAATGCCCCAGGTTGTACCTTGTAACTCAGCTAAGATGAGCCGATAGGGAATGAGGATGACTAAATTTATTCATTCAGTGGGTGGACATTCCTGTCTTGCAAACCATGATGACTGATCCATCATGAGAAGTTGGGCTATTAAACTGCCATTTAGCAAATACAAACTGAAACACCTCCTGTACATCTGAAATTATGCATCTTTGCAAGGTGTGGGGGTCAAGCTGGCCCACCTGCCTGTGCAATTGCTTTAGTTACCTCTTCATAGGCATGTCTAGTGAGGCTGGTCCTTTAGGGGTCATCCACCCTGAAGCTCAGAAAGGCAGCTGGCTTACAGGTTAATTTTATTTAAATGTGTCTGTTATAATTTATTTATTCTGGGGAAAAAAAAAACCTGAAAATGTGCAGTTTTTCCAAAGGTTTCGGAGTAAGTTTCTAATTTCTTTGTTAGTGCCCTTTTCAGGATGCTCGTGCCACTCCATGTGAGTGCTCTGGACTTCAGTTTCTTCTGTCCTGGGTCATGTTGCAGCTGTAACCTCTCTGCCATGAATTTACTGGAGAATATGTAGAGTTTGCAAATAACATTTCTTTGCCTAAACAACAAGGTGATGCTCCTTTAGCAGCTGCTGCTCTTTGAACTTCTCCGAGGGCTCTGTCGGCAAGTGAGCTCTCTTCAGGGTTCTGCTTCCTCTGATATATCGGAGGCTGTTTCTTGGCAAGAAGTAATTAGAGACAACGCAATTTTACAGCGGAAGGCATGGGGATGCTTGCTAATCGTGGCCTTCTGCCTGCTCAAGTGCTGCACTTGCTGACGAACCCCTCCTTGCTGGAGGCAATTGTGTTTTCTGGGGCAAATCAGGTCACCGAGATCTGCACGCTTCCTGGCGGCTAATGCAATAAGCAGGAGCTACAGGAGACATCTATTCAGGATGGCACTTGCTATGGGTGAATGTGGGCACCCTGTGAGGTGGAAGCGGTCATTAACTGTCCACCTGGCACACTTTGGGGATGGGAGCTGCTCTGGCGGGGTGTTCATTTGCAAATAGGTGCTTGTGCTCATCCAAGCCTGAAGAGGGAATGGCTGATATCTTCTCCAGAATGGGAGGCTTTGCCAGTAGAGTTTCTGCTCCACTTGAAGGGACGTGATCTTTCACAACATCCCAAGCACCCGCAGAGGGAAAGCGGAATTGCGCGAGGATGTTGCACGTCCCATGGACATTCCCCAATATCTGGTGATGTTCCCCAAACCACTGATCATTTTAGAAACACCTCTGAATGAGCAGGATGGTGGCCTGAAGCCTTTTTACTGACTACAAATGTAAATGGAGAGTTTAATTGTACAGGATATAAGAGAAACCCAGATGCGACACAACTAAGTGTCTGAAAAGGCTGACCTGTTTAGCTCCCTCTGCAATTCAGGTCATGATGATCTTCCAAAACTGAAGCTCTTCTCACTTTGACATGCAGAGTTTGAAACTGCTGCTTGTCTACAGCCACAGACCAGGGTCTGTGCTGTGTGAAGAGCTTATTTTCTGATAAGTATTTGTGTAAGGAGATGTAGTTTCTTCAAAGAGGCAGCAGTTCCTTTCCTCACCTTTGTCACCACAGCTGGAAGCCAAAACGGATTATTTCATTTTTTTCAAGTATTAGGTTCCTACAAAGATGATCTAAGTGTAGCTTCACTTGGTGGGACTCCTCCAAATGGTCTCATTTCAGGTTTTCCACGGAGAAGCTGCTGGCTTTATCCTGCTTTCCTGCTTGCCCAAAGGTTGTCAGTGCTTGATTCAGCACTAGGGCATAGGAAATTGATGGAGCTGTCTTTTGAGATGTGCAGCTCCTCGAGGGCTGGTGCTTAAGGGCAGATGTGTGGTGAAACAGCATGTTTTCTCTGCCAGGAGGTATGTGGACAGAGGAAAGTGGTGGCAGTAACATAGCAGGTTTTCCTGCTTGTCCCTCTTCTTATTCTCAAAGTTAAAATCTAGCATCCTCGCAGGAGGAGGGTTGCAGGACGGGAGCAGTGCCTTATCCTTTACTGGTGAAGTCACACCTGGTGAGGAGAGAAACCAGAGAGAAAATGGGGTTTCTGGAGAAAAAATGTCTTCCCGGCAGATGGTTTGGCCAGCCAGCGAGGATTACAAACCTCTTTGGGAATCCTTTCTTTATGGCTAGTGAGAAGGTGATATTGCTAGTGACAGCACAGAAAGATTGGCTGAAATAAAATAAAGAGGTTTCCATGGTGATCCCTTCATATTGCAGTAAATTTCATCTTGCAGTCAGCTGGGTTGTGTTTTTTCCCCCGGAGGAAGAGTCCTCAGCTCCCCCCGCGTTATTAGTTACTACTGGTGTTAACAAAATGCCAGCAGACCCCAAGCAAAGCCAGTGACGTGGATGTCTCTGCGATGGCCTCATTAATTATCCCAAAGAGGTCAGACTGCCCAGGCAGCCTGCAGGTGCTTTAGAAATAATCCTGCTTTCTGTTTTAAACTGTAAATAGATAAAGATTAGATATAAAGGGATAGCTATGGCTAAAGGTAATAGAGGAAAGAAGTAGGTTTCTTCCCATTTTACAGCTGGGGAAAGAACCATAGCCAAATCATGTAACCATCTCAAAGCCAGAGCCCAGCTGGTGTTAGAGGTGGGAATGGAATACGTAATTCCCAAACTCCAGCACGGAAGACGCCTTTTCTCCTGAGGTTAATGGCAGGTAAGGCATGACCTGCAGAGAGACTGCTGGCAGGGAAGGGAAGCTCTTTGCACCTGAGCGACCAAGGCAACCTCACTTATGGGAGTGAAGAGGTGAGGGGTCCTCCCAGGTTGTGTGCTGACAGGGGTGAAAACCGTCTGACGAAAGAATGACTTTTCATTTCAGGAGACGAGGAAACCCCTCCAGCTGTCGAAGCCGATTACTCACAGGTTCCACATAAGCGTGATCTCTCCTATGGTGCTGCAGAAATGAGCAGCTGCAAGACGCGTCTTGCTGTGGGTAGGCTCAGCAACGAGCTTCCCAGCTCAATCCTGGGATGTTGGCGTCTTTCCATCTGCATCTGAATTCAAGAGTCACAAACGCAGTGCTAGTCAAGCTTTGCCACCCAAAGCACGCTTAATAAGAAAAGCATTTCCCTAAGAAGGTGTGTCATTGAATGCAAATGAATGCTGCCTTAGGATCATGTTAATTTATGCTACAGAGCAAATCTCTTCTATCTGCTTAATGCACCACAACCAAAAAAAGTGTTGACCTACCCATGGCCACACTCAAACCTCTGTCTTTGGGACTGTTTATTTTATATTAAATACAATTCAAATAATATGCTGGAGACTTGAGAAGCAAAGAGGGATGTGCAGGAAGGATACCCTGACTACTGCTAGCTGTAACGGCTCAGGGTGCGCAGGGACTCTTGGGCGAGCAGGAGGAAGGTGCGTGGGGGTGAGCTGCTCCTAAACATCAAAATTGCTGGGGTCGGCTACCAGCTCCAGCTGAGAACTCATCATGGAGAAGGATAAAATGAAGCCTCTGAAGGCCTTTTACTTTTCCTTTCTTCCCCTGAGTTAATCTTTCTTCCAGAGCCTGGGAAAGCTGAGAATTGTTTCTCTTGAAGCCATTGTGCACAGCTTTGGCAAAATGCTGGATCCCACCTTCGGCTTTCCATTTGTAAATCTGCTCCTACTGCACTGTCAGGAAGCTGGTTGCTGCAATTGCAGCTTCGGGCTTGGAAAGCACCAGCCCTCCCAGCCTGGCAAACAGACTGGTCCTTGTACTGTCTGCTGCCCAGGCTCTGCACGGCAGCCGTGGTGGCCAAGGGCATGATGGTGAGGGTCCACTGCCCACCAAACCAGCTGGCTGGACGGGCTGAGGCACTCAGAGGAAATTGCACGGTCTGCACTGGGGCACATATTACCTGGAGCCTTGAGTTTAATATCCTCAGGTTTGTTCGGCCCCAGCTGCTTTTCAAGATAACCTTTCATCAGGTGGGGCTCGTTTTGAGACAACCTTTCATCAGATGGAGCTGAGAGAGAGGGAGGGGGATGCTTGAGTGATGGGAGATTTTTGTTGGATTTTTTTTCTTATTTTTTTCTTATTTTGCAGTATTTGAAAGAAAATTGTTGCATCCACCTGCTGGAGGACTGGATCGGTGCTCCACAAGGATGTCTTTTGGGAGGACCCAGGATGAATGGGAGCTTTGGTAGGGAAAGGAAGTGGCATGAAGTTGCCACTCTTGAGTAAGAAAGTCATCCCAAGTGCTAATTCCCTGCTGTGGTCAGTGTGATTTGGGGCTCAACTCTCTAGTTTGCAGTTGGGCAGCCAACTTTTAATGTGCAACCAGTGGCACTCATATTATTATGTTTAGGGAAAGCTGTGATTTCTTCTGCAAAGAAAAAGGCTATTTAGAAATTAAACCACCACAGAAAATAATGAGAGATCAAGACACGTGCTGGCGGACTCTGTAAGAAGAGCTTGAGAAAGTCTTACGAGGCAAAATAAAAAGGTATAGGCGGGGGGCTGTGATTGCTATCCCAGTCCAGTGCTGTTGAGCTGCAGTGCCTTGGCATCAGCCAGGCAATCTGCTCGGGGTGATTGCTTGCACGTCCTTCGCTTCTCTCCGGGAATGGCACGTGTCTGTTACTGGGGTAAATTTGCTTTGCGAATCTATCTTTGTGCCTTCAGATTAGGTTTGTTTGCTCAAGGATTTTGGTGGCAATATGGTGGAATATTCATGCTTCTATTAGTTAAAATTTCTGCTTCTTGTTAACATCATACCAGTGCATCATTCAAGGCAAGCCCCTAGCGTGGGTATTTTTGGGCTTAGAGACACAATTTTTTCTTTGCTTTTAAATAGTTTTTCTTGAAATTACTGACTCCATCGTGGGTAAGTCTCTGCTGTGCTCACTGCTGTGAATACAGCTTAGGTTGACCGTTGGCTCCCACTTTTGCGAGGTGGGAGTGCTGCTCAGCAGCACAGCTGAAAAACCGCTGAGCCCGGTACCTACAGTGAAGTCACCTGAGGACACACATAAACATTAACACTCAGCACCACCTCTGAAGGTGTGCTGTTGCTGTCCGGTGTTCTCTCCTCTGCTGACAGTACGCCCTTCATCTTCCTGCTAGCGCCTATCAGAAGTGCTCAGAATCTGACAGCAAGTTAGGAGTGCAGTACGTGGACTGCTGGCTGTGAAGGCTCAACAGTCATGTCTTGCCACTTGCTCTTCTGAGTAACACAGCATTGATTTGGGGGATGACGTGAGAAACAGAACCTGATCAGCTGTGCTCTCAAAGCTGGAGAGGGGGAAGCAAAAGGTCCCGAGTCATGCTATTTAGTTGTCTGCCTGTGCCAGAGGAGCCTTTTGGTGTTCTTCCACCTGCCAGTTTCATTCCCGGCACAATGGTTTATCCTAGGCTTCTCAAATAAGGCAGAGGAAAACTCCTTTCAGTAGGAACTTTTGCCTCAGACCAGCCTTGCCCCACGGGGTTGGGAAATCTGGTGCACATCCAAATGACACGGGATAGCCTAACGACCTCAGCATGTTGCACCTTGTAAACAGAGGAGTTTCAGTCAAAGCCCATGGGCAGATGCAGAGAAGAGTCAAAGGGTTTCTTCAAAGCGTAGGAAAAGGAGAGGAGAACCATTATGGGTTTTACCATAGTAAAATATATTGGAATTGCACAAACTTGTGAGTTCTGATCTCAAAACTATCTCTGGCTATCTGGCAAAAATGTTTCAGCTTTTTCACAAAAAGCTTCCTGGAGATAGTCTAGAGATGGTAGAGCAGACGAACAAGAGAAGGAGTGGGCTATTGCCGTAGAGGCAACACTGGACACCACACAAATCTTCTTGGTACAGTTAGGTGAGGCCAAGAGGGTCTCATTGCCCTACCTCAAGCTGCAAAGAAGTAGAGCTTCTGCTTGGTTTAACCACCAGGCTGGGTGCCTGGGGTCCTGGTGGACGTGGTGGCAGGAAAGTAGGAGAGCTGCAAGAGAAGAGCATCAGCCAACGTGTGCTGCCTGCGTGGCCCAGCCCTCAGGGACTACCCAGAGTTTGGGAGTAACAGAGAACTAAACGCGGTAAGCAAAGTAGCCTTGCCTGAACCTCTGCTGAGGTTCAGAGAAGCCCAGAAGTATTTTCTGATGTCTCAGTCTTTGTCCTCGCAGGCTCTGACACTGGAGAGAGGCTGTATTACCTGCTCTGCTGCAGGACTCTCTGCAGGTCATGGACGCACAACTGCGCGCGATGTAGGCATCCAGCCACCAGAAAGCTTAGCAGCATGCTCAGGAATTGCGCTGAGGTAGGCAACCGCCAGCTCCAACGATGTGGCCTTTGCAGGAATTGGTTACTCTTTCTTAAAAAAAAAAAAAAAAGTGAATTTTTTTTACAATTCCCATTTGTTAAAAACATGCAAGCACCTCATTAACTCTGATGGTATGATATTTTTGGCTAGCCGCATTGCTAAGCATGTGTTAAGCTCTGATGAAGTGCAAGAAATTACCTTTGTAACAGCAGTGGCGTCTTCTGAATGCAGTTAGCACCGCCCCAGCGCTGATAAGGTGCGAAAAATGATCTTCCCATCTACAGTTGTGTCAACTGAATGCAATTAGCACCTCTACATGTGTTTAAAATCATGACCGCAGGTTATATGTTTCAGCAGCCTGCAATACATTAACACTTAATCCCATCTTTGTGAATTGAGGAAAAAAATCGCTGCAAAACCAGTGCAATGAATACAATTAAGTGCCATTAACATTCCATTAATTATTTTTAATGAAGTAAATCCAATCTCAGATTGGTGAACAATGGACTAGGGACTTTTCATAGCTCAGGGACAGTAGTTGCTTGCTGTATAGACGTGTCAGAGGAAGAACCCTTTACTCCTGCTAAAGCTTGTTGAAACAGCTCTGTCAAGCCGGGGTGGCAAAGCCGGGCTTTTCCCTTTGTTCTTAGGGCACAGGCCCCCTGGGATGCTGCAGAGCGTGCGGGATGCTCCTCCTAAAAATGCTGCCTTCTCTGAAGGGAAAAAAGAGAGAGAAGGAGGGAGGAAAAAAGCACAGTAGGTGTTTTTTCCTTTGGTGCAAGTAGCCCAGTTCCAGTGTATTGATCATTTATTATATCTCTCTCAGGCTATTAATCTCTTCTCTAACTGCACTAAAAGAGATCCTGTCTACGTCTCTGTATGGAAGTCCCTCCATGCCCAAATAACCATTGTCAGCAGTCTCCAAACTCCTCCTTTTCCTGCTGTTTTCCTTCCAAGTTTGACTGACTAAAACTTACTAGACAGAGGATTAGCGTGACTTACACAAGAGCTTCAGTAATTTTTTTCATGCAAACACGGTGTGCATACAGAATGGTCATCTTCAGACGTCAAATACGGACGCTTTTCCTATGAATATTTGAAAGCTGTAAATAAGAAAGCAATGCAGACACACACCTCAATAGGACTGAAAAATACTTTCATCCCAAACACACCTTTGCAATGTATACTGAATGAACGATGAGTCCAAGCCGTTTTCTGTGCTGGGACTCAAATGGCCCTCTTTGCACAAAGCCATACTTTTCGAGAAGTTTTGCTGAAATGACTAGCAACGCCCCACAAGACCGAGCATCCCCACGCTGGGCCTTAGGATGGAAGCTGGATGCAACGGTGGCAGCCTCTATTCATTTTTAAAAAGCCAGCTATTGATTTTTCACTTTCAAAGGGGTCTGCAACAGTTGTAAGTTTTTTATTTAATTTTATTTTAATTTCCTTTTTTTTTTTTCACTAAGTTTGTACTTGAAAGAGAGAGCTCTCCATCCAGGATACTTGACAGCAGATGTACAGGGTCCTCCTGCGGCCGGCAGCAGCGCCGTGCCAGGACAAGGAGACTACATTTCGTTAGTGCAGAAGGAAACGCCATGCCCAACTCATTTCACTCCCTCCATAACACAGGACATAAAGCTTTACTCAGTGATTCCTGCACGGAGCCAAATAACTTGTGGCCAAACTACAACATATCTTTGAGAAAGACACACTCAATCTCGCTGTAATCCTTTATTTTCTCGGTATTTTCACAATGCACGGCACTCTGCATGGGAGTAACTGCTCTGAGAAAGATAAACATCTGCAAAGAGCTCTGTCAGAGTGATATTGTCCTGGTTCTGAACCTCTATCTAAACCCTATCCCCGTTAATAGAAATGTCTACTGTGGATTTAGATGTTCATGGTTTTTTCTTCTCAAGGAAGCAAAAGTTGCTGCTGCAAGTCAGGGTGGGGGACTCCTTCCTTTCCCCTCTCTCCCCTGAGCATATGAGATGAAGTTATTATACAAGATGAATGTCCGCATCGAAAAAGCCCTTCTCGCCCTTGAGAAGCCTTGAAGGCAGCCAGGATGCGAATGCCTGATGGTGAGTGCCTGGGATGCTTCTGTTGCCTTTTGCCTTGGCACAACAGCACGAAGTGACCTCCTCCTCTGTGTTCTTCTGAAAACTGCCCCCCAAAATTTCCTTCTGCCAGCTGTTGCATTTTTATGAAGCAGTGAGCATGCACGTTCTGCATATTGCTGCGAACGTGACCCGTGTTCCTCGGGGCAGCCGGGGCTCAACTTCATGTACCACGATACACTGACTTTCTGGTGCCCTTGGGGAAGGGTCACTATCTTTTTCCAGGTACAAAATATTGACATATTGTGATGTATAAGGCTTGAAGCACTCCTTTTTGTAGTCTGGGGAAAAAAAAAAACAACAGAAAGGTTAACCCTCTACACCCACATCTTAAAGCACCATGAAAGCTTGGGTATCTAACTCAGTCTTCTGGATCAACAGTGTTCACTGAAAGGGGCCTGATCTGAATGCTGAAGGCAGTAGGGTTGGTGGTTACGTCTGGCTGATGGTGGCTTTGCTGGCTATTTCTTTCGCTGTTTGGTGGGGCTTGTATGAGACTCACAGTGTGGAAATCGGGCGCTGGGGAATCACACCTGTACTTCTCTTATTCAGCCATGCCTTTAAGTGGTTCCCTTACTTCATTGGGATAAATGCCTCTCTGCTACGTGTATCTGTGTGTAATGATACCCCACGGTGTCTCAACCCTATTTTTTGCTGGCCTGATGTTGCTGAGAGCCTCAACATCAATCTGACCATGCTCCTTTTCTCAGGGCAGTTTCTTCTGGCTCTGGGCTCTAGGATTCACACCAGCTGCTGCAGTGAGAGCTGCTGGGGGGAAACAGCATCCCAGCAAGATGAGCTTGCACTTTGTAGGCAATGCGGTGCAAGGGCAACTGCTGGTGAGGGTGAATTTGGGGGACAAAGTGGCTGTGCTGAACTGTTACCTCCTCACCCCTCTGACAGGCGATGCAGCGTTGCAGTCAGCAAAGCAGGGCAAGAAGAAATCCGTCTGTTTTAAGGAAAAATCTTGAAGCTGGAAGTGAGAAGAGACAATTCAGCATCATTAAGTGTAAGTGAATTTGGGGCCGTGTGCCCGGCTGGGGCTAGCCAGCGCTGCGGCAGCCTCTCGCCTGGAGCCAGAGCGTTCTGCAGTCCCACTCGGATGCAGTCGGGAGGATGCAGTGCTGACAGCCATCCATTCTGTAAATTAAATTTCACTCCCCTCGGTCATCCTCGGCTCGTGGCCCTACTCGCTTGCCGAAGGATTGCTGATTGTGCAGATTATTGTGGGCTGAGTCCCAAACCTGTGAGATCAGGGAGAAAGGCTTCGGCAGCCCAGGGAGATGCGAGCTAGGTGCTCCAGGAGTGGGTTTCAACTCACACATTGCCTCCAGCCACGGGCATGAGGGGTGGGGTGGGACTGGGGACCTCCTTTGCTGCTGGTGGGCTGTGGGTCAGCACGTAAAATGTTTGATGTTGTGGGATGCAGGAGCTGAACGTGGCTGTCCCGCTGCCATGAGCGGGACGGGACAGGCAGTATTCCGCTGGAGCCTGCCTGGTTTCCCTTTTTCTCCATCTCATCCTGAAGCCTTTCAACAAGGACTGAACTAATGGACCAAAGAGCCCAAACCGTCTTGTTCGAAGCAGTGAGAGGGGACTGCAACAGCCATGTGGTTAAGCATCTCTCCTTGAAGCAGGGTGCAGATCCCTGTTATAGTATCCTGCCTCTGTGGGATGAAGTCCCTGCATCTGGGAAGGGAAGAAGAAAATGTGAGCAGTTAACGGGAGCTGGGAAAGTACTGCTGTGTCAGCAGGATCTGAGGGGACCTTCTGGCTTCAGAAGCAGGAAATCCCAAAAAACCAAAAGCATGATCCTTGCTTGTGACTCCTGCTGGGTTTTCCAGCGATACGCTGGGGAAAAACAGTCTGTTTAGGTTATTGCGCAATGCAGATATTTATAAAATTGGATCTATTTAAACAGAGGAATGTGCTTTTTCCTGATGAGGTCTCCGAAAAAACAGCAGTGTGTCACTTGACCCAGGCCTCTAACTGGAACTATCTTGGCAATTTAATGAAATTAAATGGCTGGACTATGGGGAGTTCATTAGTTAGTAATCCAAAGGCTAAAGCTCTCTGAGCTAGTTCAGCTCTCAAACACTTATTTGTGTTTGCCAGATTCAGTAAAGCGAAACCCCTTAATAGGAGCTGGCAGTATTTATAACATGCTCTCCTCTGATCTGGAGATGGTAACGTATGTACTGGGGTGACTTCATATTTATGCATGAGATTTAAAAAAAAATAAAATAAAGCACCTCCAGGACGGCCACAGGGCCCCCTGCATTTCACTGGGCAGGCTCGGGTGGATTTGCAGAGGCGCTTCTGCTGCTCGACATCTTAAACCTTTTGCTTCTGGGGAAGCAAGTGAGGGTATCTCATTTATTTCCAAAAAAGCTCTCAGAGATGGTTGCTGCTGAACCTGTGAGGGACTCTGGCTTTGTTGTCATGCTGGGCCATGGATGGGATTATGAGCTGTTTTATTTCATGCCATTTGCCCAAGGGGGGACCAAGGATGTAAAGTGCCTCTAGGATTTTGGTGGGTTGTAAAATAGGATGCTGAATTGCCGCTTATTTCCTTTGAGTGGGGATTCAGAGGAGTGAGAACAGTGAGGACCTTCCTCCTGCTGCATAAAGAGAACTGGAATCTTGGAAACCACGTGAACGTGCTTAAGTTTCACACTCTTTAATTCACCAGGTATAAACAAGATTTACAAATAAGTGAGCTGAGCTGCAGCACCACTAAAGGTTTGGCAGGGAATTCACTAAAGGATGCTTGAGATAGTTAAAGGAATATCCCCAATCCAATATACCTGAATTCATTTTTTTAAGATAGCATGTGAAGACCCACCAAACCCTGTGCGGGCCCTTAAGGGTTGTCCACCATGAAAGCCCCCAGGGAAGGCTCTGTATGCCACATCCTAGAAGTAGCATTTAGTTTCTAAAAAACTGATTAAAACCTCTTGGTGTGAATTTGGTAGAAGTCCAATGCAATCATGCAGTCAACCCTTGGGCTGGAGTTGAAGGCCTATGGATTAGACCCATGTGGGAAGATTTCCCTGACATGAGTTAAAGCTGGCAACATCCTAGGAGGAAATGGGGTTTTCTGTAATTGAAACCCAGTTTGTGGAGAAATTCTTGCTGGGCTTTAGTATAGCTGCTGCACAAGTTCTTCTGAAAGTAAATAATACCATCTGCCAGGTGCTTCTTGCAAAGGAATTCTGGTATGAATATTACAGAGGGAAAAACATCAATCTGAGTAATAGATATCTAAATATTGTCAGATCTGCAGTGGTTTCAGCAGTGCAGTTTTTGTTCTGGAGTGCGCAAAATGCCCCAAGAACAGTAGATTTTGAAAAGATGGTCACTGCCAAACACGCAGGAGGCCTGCGTCTTTTTACTAGGGGTGCCTGGACCTGTCTTGATTTACACCATGTACACATTTACACATCCCCAAAAGAGCTTGCACTAAATTAGGCATTGCCAAATGCAGCTTCCATGTCTCAAATTTACAGTATGGAAAAAGACTGGAGATTTTATCCAGAGGTAGGGTGTGAAAGGTCTTGTGGCAGCTACAGGAGATTTTAAGATCTGCTGAAGCCCATGTAGCAATCCCATTTGAGGGAGCTCTCTTTGAGCTCAGGCCAGCTGCTAAGCTTTGCAGGCACCTCTTTTTCTACTTCCAGGCTTTTGCTAGCCTGGCTCAATGAAGACCAGGGGCTGATGAAGAGCCAGAATTAGCCACAGCTCTAAAAATCTCCGTTTCCAGCGTGGTGTTGGGAAGAACGGTCCCCTGTGCCTCTCCACGGGTGCTGTACAAGCACAGGCATCCACCCTGCAGCAAGCAGGGGTGTGGTTTTTATTCCGAAACCCTTCTTCCCACGTAAGACAGAATCCCTGCCATCCCATCCAAGTCTTTCTGCACTTGCTATGTCTGTCCAAGGCAGCCCTGCACTCGAGGTCCAGGCAGGATGAAGTCCATACGTGACCCAGGCCATATCTCAAGGTGCTGTTCCAAGTCCTGCACATCCACGCTGTGGCTGTGGCGCGGGAGCAGACCAGCAGACACTTCCCCACACACGGGGACGAGCAAAATGTGGATGCCCCTTTCCAATGCTGGTATTTTAGCAAGAGGCAAGCACGGGTCAGGTCTGTAGCTTTGGCAGCATCGAGCGCGTTGTTTTGCTGGGTGCTTCGGGAAGCCTGTCCGTAAATGTCACTAGAGGCGTGGGGTGCTCGCGAGGAACGGGCCTGGAGCACGCCAGTTTGGGCTTGGATGGGGAAGATGGTGCGTTTCCCTGCGAGGGAGGCGGGGATGGGCAGGAGGGACAAAAGTGGCACAGCAACGACATCTTGTGATGCACAGCAACGGCTGCATGCGCTTGCTGGGAGAGCAGAGCCCTGCCGGCTGGGAAGCCCCTTGTCCCCCTGCCCAGCGGGAGCTCGCCAGGAGGGCAGGGGCTGTGGGCAGGGAGCGGGCAGCTGATAGACAGGGATGGACACTGCCAAAATCCTGCTTTGGCTCTGACTCATCACAACTCGCTGGGGACAAACGGCAGAGCAGGGATGGGAATGAAAACGCTATGAAAGTAAGTCCTGCTTATTGCAGCCTTTTTTTTTTTTTCTTTTCCCTTTTCGTATGGCATTGCTGCACTGAAAGCTCTCTCAAATGCTCTGTGGAAACCTGTGCTCCTCCCATCTGCGGCTACCTTGTGGAAATAGGCACACAAGTAACATTTAATTTTCCTTCTGCAAGAAGTGTGCAAGTGCAAATATTCTGTCTTATACCTGAGGATCACTGAGGCTGAAGACCCACATCTCAAGATGCAGGCTGGCATTTCATCCCAAACGAGGGCGGTACTACCCATCCTTTCCCACTTTGACTGCACCAAAGAGTAGCAGTGGCAAAACTTACTTCAGACTTGCACCCTGGGACTTAAAATTCAATGTTTCTAGTGGAAAGGCAGCAGCAAAGGCTGAGGGCAGGTTGAGTTGGTGCCCCGCTGTTGCCCAGCTGATGAAGAGTGGCCTCTTTAAAGGGCCAGCCCAAGCCAGCAAGCGGACAATTCTTCTTAAGGCCCTTTTGCTGTATCCTGGGTTGAATTACGATCACTTTTATACCAAACTCATGTAAAATCAGAAAGTTTTGGAACCATGGTGGCTGAGTTTCTTATTGAGACTTTGTCTTTGTTCACACCGGTGCTTCAGTGCAGAGCTTGCAAGATGGAGGTCACACTCTGAGATGCATCAGAAATAAAGGAAAGCCTTTGCAAGAAGCCTCACAACATCAAATTGCCGTGCTTAAGGTAATCGTGAGCAGAAACCAGAAGGCTGAGCTGCATGCTCCTGTCCGACCTGTGTTGCGCTACGTCTCTGTGTAGGATTTTTGGAGACACCTAAGGCACATAGCAGCAGAAGTGCTACTGAGAGTCAATGAGACTTTGTTCAGAACAGCCTCAGGTGCTTTTGAAAGACTTGTCCTCTTGTGTGTTGTTTTAAAGACTTGTAAATTATAGTTAATTCCTACGGCTTAAGTGTATTAGCCGATAGAGCCCAGGATTACATTCCTGTTCTCCTTAGGATCCCGCTGCTGGGGCCTAGACAGCTGGATTGAAAGGTTGTCACAGCTCAGGAGTGGCACCTCCTGCCTTCAACTGCGTGAGAGAGCCATGAGTATTGCTCATGCCCCAGTGTCCCGTTCCCCAACCTGAAGGGACAGGTCTGCATACCACAGCTGGGACAGTGCTATTCCTCCACGAGAACTCAAACTTGTTCAGTGCAAGCTGCTGGGGATGAAATAAAGCAGGTTGAGCTGTGGTCATCCTCCAGGTCACCTCCAGCTGAGAAACCGTGCTATTTGCAGGGCACATCTGCGAGGAAAATGAGAACAGCTGCGGTTTTGCGTGGTCTGTGATGCTGACTTCTCTCTTTCATGTGGAAACAGAGGTCCCTGTTGCACTCAGACTGAAATTAATGCCAGCACCTAGGCCAGAGAGCCGTCATGCCATTACGTGTCTATAATGGGTTTTCTCATTGGCTTTGGTTTGGGGTTTTTTTTAGGGAATATCAATCCTTCCCACATTCTTCACAGGTAATCAGGAAGAAGTACCCCCCATAAATGAGGAAAAAACCTGTCAAGTTCTTATCTGACCCATTATTCACTTTGGAGAAACTTCTGAAATTGGCTGCAGGTGGTGAACCAGCGGCAAGGTTCTGTCTGCTTCATCACTGGGTTTTCCAGCCCATTCTGGTCAGAATCACAGAATGGTGGGGCTTGGAAGGGACCTTGAGAAATCATCTCATCCAGCCCCTGCTTGAGCAGCACCCCCAGAGCAGGGGGCACAGGACCGCGTCCAGGCGGGGTGGGAATGGCTCCAGGGAAGGAGACTCCACAGCCTCTCTGGGCAGCCTGGGCCGCTGCTCTGGCACCCGCACAGCAAAGGGGCTTTGCCTCAGATTTCAGTGGAACTTCCCCTGTTCCAGCTTGTGCCCGGTGCCCCTTGTCCTGTCGTCGGGCACCGCTGAGAAGAGCCCAGTCCCACCCTCCTGACACCCGCCCTTCAGATACTGATAAGCCCTGATGAGATCAATACTAATGAGATCAGCAGCTGTTGCCTTCAGCGAGCCTGGTGGAGGCTGTTGGCTTCAGGCAGATTAAATAATCTTGTTCTATAGGTCGGACAGGTAAAACATGGTCTGCAGGAAACAGTAGAGGACTGAGGGTAGGAGGAGGGATAACAGTCTTTTGCAGAAAAGTGACTGATTTTGTCCAGAAACCAGTTCACAGCTCAAAACATTGTAGGCAAGGGCTGGTGTTTTCATCTGGATACTTGTGCAGCACCTGGCCTGTGGGGCCACCAGAATCCTCAGTTTTCATTGTAGGGTTGGGCTTTGGTGCTGGACTACATCAGAAAGGAGGCACAGCTGCACCTGTCCTTTGGGTCTGATGGGATAGTTCAGCTCTCAGGGACAATTTGCAGTATTGTGACAGCATGTCTCAATTCTGCCTGAAATGTCATAGAAGAACCTCAGAAAAACTTAACTGCCTAGCTAGCTCCGCAGGCAGGTTTGATATGAAGACTGAGGTTGTCCTCTCTGTGTGTACCACAGTAAAATATAAATTCCAAAGTATATCCAGGTGGTTTGCTGCTCTAAGTCTTCCTCCGCTGGACTGGAAAAGGTCCATATAAATAAACTCATATCTTGGGGGGTAGCTCAGAGTAAATGGAGCTGAGCAGAAGACAAGGCCACAGCTGCAGAAAAGGGCTCCTGTCCTCACGTCAGTTGTAGATCAGCTCTTTGAGATGACTGTTGGGTTTTGCGGGACTTTCCCAGCCTCATTGTCACACCCCTGAAGATGACGTTGTGTAATAGAGCGTTAAGTCGCCATTGGCATCAGACCCTGATTTGGAAACTTTTTTGGAAAGTGCCTGACCTTTGGCCTTGGCCAAAGCAGAGGGAGAGCAATGGCCATGGTTGCTGCCTCCTATCATGGGTTTTGAAGACAGTGGTGACTCAAGAAGCTGGGCTGGGTAAAATCATACCAGGGACACGCAGGAAATCGAAGGTTAGCCATGTCACCTTCTTTTTCTTAATCCCTGCAGACAGAAAGCCCAGGTGCTGATGAATCAGGAAACAGTGATTCATAGTGGAAATGGCTCTTGCACCAAGAAGAAGCCAATACTGTGTCTTCACGGTGCCCACACTGAAGACTAAAACCTTTTAATTGAAATTGGAAAGGACAGCTGGATTATTCTTAGTCATCTCCAATGCCTGTGTGGAGGTGGGTGGCAGGTGTGATTTCTTTCTTTCTTTATTTGTTTTTATTTTTCCCTTGTGCCTACAGATCAAAGTGTCTGTGGTGTTGTTGCTCAAGGGCCACCAGCTTCTCTGAGCAGCGCTGAGTTTGGAGAGGTTGCTCAGGCTTGCTCTCGGGACTATGGGGGCAGCAGAAATAAATGAATGAAGACAAGAGAGCACCAAGTAAAGCTGTGATTCAGCCTTGGTGCACAGGGCATTTTTGAACAAGACAGGGCTCGGCTGACCCTGGCACACTTGTCAAGGAGATGCCTATCTGAGTGCAGTGGAAAAAACTTGCAGAGTGAAGTGCTCATGAACTATTTTAAGGTTGCAATGTTGTTTGTCTTACAAAGATAACTTAGGTGTCAAACCCTTGGTGACTTGTGGATTTTTAATCTCTTAAAATAGATTCTTAGGTGCTACATTTTCTGCTAATCGATGCACAAAATGGTGTTGTACTATGGTACAATACATCAGCGGATATAAAAGAGAGATTGTCCATTACGCTACAGCATTTGTGCAACATCTGGTGATATGATTTTTATAAACAAAGAGGAGTCTTGTGTCCTTATGAAACCACTCGGGCACTCCCTGGAAAGATTTGGACTTGTTGGCTGATTTCTGTCACATCTCATAGTTTCTCCAGGCCTTATGAGAAGAGGTTAGGTGAAGCGACACTCCCCACAAAAGGTCCCCAGGGAGAGACAGGCACCCAGCGTGGGCTCACCTTTTATTAGTTTCCTACAAATTCAGCAGCACACAAAAACAGAGAAGAGGAGACTTCAGTCATTTTTGCTGCTCGTGGAACTGACTCCTTGTCTTGACTAGCAAACTATTTGTATAACTGTACGGGAGGAAAAACCCGCTCAAAACCTCTCTGTGCTGATTGCCATCTATAAAAAGATCTTGACAACCTCTCCTGTGAAAAGCTCTCACACCTCCACTCTGCAGCGTGCCTTTGATGCTTTAGCAAGTGGGTAGTCCTCAGGCTACTGAAGTGCCTTTCCTTTGTCTTCTGTGCTGCTCAGCTCCTGCCCGCCCACACGTGGTGGAGGTGGGCCCCCTAGATATGTCAGGAGCCCTCACCTTTGGTGGTGCAGGAGTGAGGAGGTGCTTGGAGGGGTTCTCATTTTGCTCAGGTACCACAGGCTTGTCGACTGCAGTGGCTACAGCCTATAGATCATCAGATTTCTGGGGGAGGGAAGAAGATGATACTTAGCACTAAAACTAAGCTTGGGCCAGATTCTCCATCCTTCTTTAGTCAGGGGTTCAAGAGCAATCCCTTCTCTGCTCCTTGGCTCCTATTTCATATTTGACTGATATAAAGGAAGCATCATCCATTGGTGTAATGGGATCACAGAAGAACAATGAGGCATGAAATTATTTTCCTTCTTTCCCATATAAATCCCTTCTTGTAAATTAAGTAGTTTACCCATTTAACTACAGGTAAATCACCGATGCCTCCATAAGCCTACTCTTAATAGGGAGAGAGATTATTCAGGACAAACTTTCAGACCTACGTGATGAAGTGATATTCTTTGCAAGTTATACTATCACCAAGTTAATGGGGAAGCTGGGGAAGGAGCACGGTGTCAGCTGCTCTCAGTGTGCGGGATCTGGATTGATCCTGGAGGCTAGGGCGATATCCCCACCCTTTAAGTGTTACCCAGTTCTCCATGCACAGAAGGAAGTTTCCATTTAAAAGAAAGTTGGGATTAGCATTGGCTCAAGTTGTCCATACAGGCAAGCCTTGCAGCAGTTGGATGGACAGCTTTCCCAAGGCTGGCAGGAGCATCCCCTGGCTGGGCTCTGCCAGCAGCAGAGCTGGAGCCCAGGGCAGGGTGTCCTTCGATGGGCTGTGCTACGCAACCCTGCACAGTGAGCTTTGCATTCATTAACCTTCCCAGTAAAATCTGAAACTTCATGCACACCATAGCAAATGCAATCAAGTATAACTAAGCCAACAGAAAGACAGGACACATCCTATTTTTCACTGAACTGTGTTTCAAAATGAGTTAGAAATACTGGTTGTTTTACACAGTGGATTTCAATTCTTTTTCAAAGGGCTTGAAGTGCAGTGAGAGTTTTATCCCCATGTTTTGGGGATCGAGCCCTGAGAAGGCTTGACTATGTGATAGGAAGAGTCAGTGATGGGAAACTTATTAGCAAGAAGAGCGAGAGTTGAGCCCCTCAGGCTGCTGAGTGCAAGGTTGTCTAGTGCCAGCTGCAGGAGCCACTGATGTTTCTGACCAGTCAAGTGTTGACAGGGTCCTAACAAAGATAACAGAAAATGGCTGCAAGCAGCAGGCTTTCATGGAAGTAACGGGTTCATGTTTTACTCCTGCAGCCAGAGCTCCCCTGTCTCCCCCATGGCTCAAATTGGCTGTCCCAGTCCTGCGTGGTGGTGCAGAAACACTGCTGAGGGTAATGCTTCCCACCTCGAAGAAACAGGGCTTTATCATCTAGAAAGTAGATTTAGAGGTGATGTTATACATTCTTTTAAAGCCATGTGATTGGCAGGCCTCGGTCCGGTAATTAAAGACACTTATAAGTCATTGAGGCACAAGTGCATGCTTCACAGTGTCATCACCCAGTGCCAAAACCTCTCTCCTCCAAATTCAGAAGCTGTTGTAAGTAATGCAGCAAAGAAACCTTTCTAACACAGCACCTATGTG
This sequence comes from Anhinga rufa, assembly GCA_013400875.1. Taxonomy (NCBI): domain Eukaryota; kingdom Metazoa; phylum Chordata; class Aves; order Suliformes; family Anhingidae; genus Anhinga; species Anhinga rufa. The sequence continues at coordinate 48,351 of VZTV01003499.1, forward strand.
TATCCACAGAGCTGGGGAAAGCCATTTCGATGCCCACGTAATGCACCAGCTCGGGGCTCCCATGCCCTGGTGGGAAGCCTGTGGTTGAGTGGGTTCCCACAAAGAGGGAAAAAAGCCTAAACTCAGTATTTCCACAGCTTATATCTGCTTCTGGCAAACCCACATTTCTCTGGGGAGAAGAGGTTGTCTGACACCTGCTAAGCTCTAGTTGATGCTTCCCAAATATGCACAGCCTAGCACCTCTCGCAGCTTGTGGGAACTGGTTTTGGGGGGTGGTTTCCCTCCCCTTCCCCATCCTTATGCTGTCTGCAGCATCTCTGGTCCTAAAGCAGAGCCCATGGCCATTGTGTGCGCTTGGACCTCTAATCCCAGCAGTATTGCTTCTCGTTAGCAATCCACTTGCATTAAGATTGTATTGGTTCCGGTTCTCGGGGAGTTTTCATCAAAATTGGTGTTTTCCTTTAGATCTGGCTTATAAACTGCTTGTCTCCTGGCTTGGTTGGGGTATGAAGGTGTCTCTAGGGAGATATTTGTACTAAAATGTTTCCAAAATCCCCTTAGTGGCTCTTAGGTCATTGAGACTACACACACGGTTGGAGATGGAAGAGGTGTTGTGCAGGTGTTGGTTTTGGGGGCTTTAAGGCAGCTTATCCTCGTGGGAAGGGAAGTTCACTTGGGCACTGACCTCATGTTTGGCAATGACCTCTGCAGGATTTGAAAAGGGGAGGAAAACCCTGATGAGATCTTGTCTCTTTTGTATGTGTCTCAGGGCACAGTCAGGATATCCTTGGTTGCCTAATGTGAAAGAGCTGCTGAAAGTTCAACTCTGGATTTCAGTGGGTTTCTTATCTTGCAGTTGGTTCAACAAGGTGGGTTTGTTGGCTGTTGCTGTGGGTGAGGTGTGTTTTGTGGACAGAAGCAATGTGAACCCCCATCCTGCTGCCCTGCACATCATGTCTGGAGAACCACCCCTTCTAAGGTTCTTCTAGCCTTAGATTAGTATGACTAAACCAAACTCCTGGCCTTTCCCACACATCGAGCAAAGCCGTTCTGCACTCCAAGCACTGAGACAGGCAGAAATCCTCCTTTCTGTTGATACACAAGGGAGGTACATTTTTCCTCTTGCAAAAGTTTCAAAGGTAGGGAGATAGAAATGCTGCCCCTCTTTATGGGAGAACAAAAGGGACAAGGGGCACAAAAGAACTACCATATTAAGGAACTGAGTGTAAACCCCCTGAATACTCTGCAGTGTCTTAACAGCGCACCCTGCTTCTGAGAGATTATATCAATGGACATGCAGCTTAGGAAATGATTTACAAAGCTACGGTAAACATGCTTGTTCAGGCAAATAAGTGGTGAGCCTATTGCTTAATCCTGTTTTCAGAAGCACTAATATAATATCAAGAAGCATCAGCTTCATGAAAGCATCAGCCGAGAAACGTGAAATTAGATTTCCTATGACTTTCCATTTTGGAAGCCGTAAGTTAGGACTCATATGCTAGTTTAGAGGAATAAACCAAATCTTTGTCAAAACTAGAGTTTCATGCTGAGCTTAACATTTCTTCCCTTTGGTGACATGGATGCTGCTATAACAGCCTCATCTGCAGCTGAAATACCCTCCAAAAGCATCATGCTCGTAAGAAATAGGATGCTGAAATCACAGCCTTCTCAAGGGTCACTCACTCCCTCTCTGCTAAGGCGAAATCAGTCAAATCAAACATCTACCAGAAATGGATCCGGTGAAGGCTCCTCACTATCCCCAGCCACGCAGTGCTTCTCCTTTCTCATCATCAGAAATCTGCTTCCTTACATAAGCTTAAACCTCTCAATACTTCCACCATTTGCGAGCGCCTTGAAAAAATAACTTCCTTCCTGCCAGTAGCGATTATAGAAGGATTTTTATGTTGTCTCCTCTTCTTCAGACCTGATCTTCCACCCTTTTCTCCTGGATCGTGTCTTCTGGATGTCTGCTGCTGCCTGTGCTCTTCTGCAGTCCGTGTCTTTGACTTAAAGTCAGTGCAGCGCTTATCCGAGGACTGCTTTGTTTCTTACTGATGATATTTAAGCTGCAATAATCCTGCAAGGGTGGCTTCTACCTGATATCAAAGAAAAATTGTTTCAGTTTTTATCCCGTTGTAAGAACCAACCTACTTCTTTCACAAAGGCTAGAGTCAGCAAGAAAGATTTAAGCTAAGCAGCATTTTTCCTGTTACCTAAGACATTTTTGCTTTGGATTGGGAGTAGGATTAGTTCCACAGTTATCGCTAAAATAATGTAATGTTTCTGCCTAAATTAGCAAAAAATGCCTGATTAGTCGCCTAAAAACTCCCAAGTGCCTATAACTCATGGTCATAGCTCACAGAGGATTCAGATCCAGCTCCATAACAAACTGCAGTGGAAATCCTACCCCACTGCCCCTGACTGCTTTCAGATCATTCGCCGCATCTCCGATTTAATTTGATCTAACTATAGCTCACTGGCAAATGACAATTCATAGTTAGGCAATTTTCAAAGTCTAATTGCTCCAGAGTTTTCTCAGTACTTCAGAATTTCTTAATTGTATTAGCCAAGGTGAGGATAATTGCTGCTTTCATATCCTTGAAACTTCTCATACAAAAGAGGCTTATGCAAGAATCTGCTCATTCTCTCCAATAAATGATCTCTCTGTTATTAAGGAGCGTGCATCGGGGGACTGCTGGGAAGCATTCCACTGCACCATTATGTACTTGAACAAAACCTGAAACTTGCAGATACAAGACTAAATTATAGTCTGGGGCAATCATCAGAACACACTTCTTTTTTTTTTTTCCTGGTGGTTGCTCTTTCAGAAGAAGAATAAGCCCCAAATCTACAAATAACCCAGTATTTTGCATTTTGGGGATCTTCTGCGCGGGGGAAATCTCCTATTTATAGGTCACTAGGGCTCCTGGTCAAAGATACCAACGCCGTCCTGATTAAAACTACCCGTCTGTGCCAGTCAGCGGCCTTCTTTTTTGCTTTGTTTGTGAAATCCTTGAGCAGGAACCATTTCTTCCCCTGGTTTGTATAGCTTCAGGATCCTGAGCAATACGCAGGGCTTCTAGATGTCTGGGTATTGTAGCTGTGTGCTTGTGCATAAAGTGCAATAAAGTCACTCCAGCAGAGAACTAGACATAATGCTCTTCCTTAAGCTCCAGCAATTAAACATGAACATATGCCTGCACAATAAAATGCCATGTATCACTTCTGAGACTACAACTACCATTTTAAAGAAAGAAAAAAAGAGGATGAACCATGTATTTTCTAACACTCCAATTCGATAGACTGAATGTGGGAAGGAGGCATTCAGTGAGTCAAACGCTTAACGCAAGAAGAAAGTTCTACACAAATTGCTGATAAGGTAGACAAATTTCACAGGCTGTTCTGGGGAAAATATTGCATTTCATGGTGCTTTACAGATGACAAGAAATCGTATTAAAATCCCGAAAGATTATGTATACAAGTTAACGTGGATATTTCAAATGATCTCCGTTTTTGGATGCAGGATAAGAAGTGAAATGAATAACTCTTAGGGGTAATAGCAAGTGTCGTAGAGGTTTTACAGAGGGTCCTTGGTAAGAAGTAATCTTATTATAGTTACAGGACCAATTTCTTTTGCACCACATGAAATAATGCTCAGAAATAGTCTAAGTATTTCTTTCAATTGCTAGACAAACTCAGAGGATAAATAAGATGGAGACTCTAATGGTGAGTGTTTGAAGGACAACAAGAATATCAAACCTTTCAAGTAAGCTGGTTTCTCACTCCAGGGCTTTAAATCAAGGTGGGCTCTGCCATCATTTTGAGGCATCTGAGCTCTGCTTCAGGAGCTTTTCCAGTTACCATGACTGGCTGAAGCACAATGGTATGAGCTTTGCAGAGGTTTAAACGATTGCTTTTTAAAATCAGATGCCAGTGTTCTGACTGCGGCGTTACATGGATGCAGCAGAACATGCTACCTACTGTATTCCCCGTCCACCTGGGCGTGAAGTGGATCCACACCCGTTGGTACCTACCTTGGCAGCCACACCTTTGGTGTCACACGTTTTTGCTACACGTACTTTTAAATCCTCCATCAGGATTCTGCCTCTCCAGGACGAAACAGGTCTCAAAGCTCTGAAACTTTTGGTAACAACATAAAATTTGTCCAGATCAGGAACTGGCTCACCCAGGATGGGGACAGCTTGACCTCTGGTGACCAGGTGCCTGACTAACATTGTGCCTCAGGGGGCTTTGCACTTTACTTCTCACAGAGTAACCCACATAACTGCAAACATCCCGACCTCCAGGAGTCCCGAATCTCCCCTGAGAGAAGCTCCTTGTGGTCAACACAAGACTTGGCATTTGGAGAAACCCTAACTCTCCTGGGATTTAGTGCCATGTAGTGACCCACGGGAGGAACTCCTCCTGAGGGACAGGTGTTTGCGGAGGCCATGGCAAAGATTTTTCGCTAACCTTCCCAGTGCTTTTTGACCACCAAGTGCTGTCAAGTGAGAAACCGTCCTCTAGGAGTGTGGCACGCTTTGGGTGAGAGGATAAACGCGGACCCAACCCAGCCATGCCCCATTTCCCTGTTATAAACCAGGTACTGCTGGATTCCTGCATTAGCCTGTTTTCATTCGCTGCGATACTTACAGAAATGAGATGTTTTGAGGCATGAATCCTAGCAGTGTGACAAAGACCCTGGCAGATGAGCTAAATGGTTCTACCTGCCATGGATCGGAGAGTCTGGTTTCCCACAGGCTCATCCTGCACTTTGGCATGCTCCAAAGTCCAGCCAGGAGACGTTGCTTTCCTGTGACCCGATATGAAAAAATAGTCCGGAATAATTGGTCTTGGAAACTTAGTGCCAGCTTATTTGCTGAACTTCAATAAGAACCATCACTTCTTCGTGACAGTTAAGTACTGGGAGGTGCTAAAATGGTCATAAGTGACCTTCTCTAGTGAAGGATGACAAATAATTAGCTTGTGGGGGCTGTGTCAGTTATCAAACACCCAGAAATATTCGAGGGGAAAAATTGCCTCCAAACACAGATTAGTTTACTAAAAATAGCACCAGGAATGACTCTTATGTCAGATGGTGTGAAATGATGTAAAAAACAAAGCCTTTTTCAGAGTCTATATTACAAGGGATGTATGGGATGCTGCTATAATAGTCATTTATATGGTTGCCTGCCAGCAGGTCCATATATTTGTTACTGGCAATGAATGTCCACGCTCTTGGAAGGAAAAATGTTTGTCCTCAGACTCTGACAAGATAGGTTATCCACTTCGGGTGGAGGGAGAAGCTCTCAAAAGAGAATTATATTCCCAGTTGCTCTCTCTGCCTCTGGAAGCTCTTCTCAGAGCTTTTCACGACAGTGCTACAAGCCAGCTCGGCTCCTGCGAAGTTTCGCAGGGACACATTGACTTCGGGAGCGGGCCGAGGACGTGAGGTTTTCAATTTGACTGTCAGGGTTCAGATGTGAAGTTCTGGTTGAACACAAAGAGATGAGACAGGCAAGATTACACGTGGATCTTCTCGGAGGAAGGGAAATACAACCTGGAGGGACAAAGAAAAGCTTTCTAACTAGAAGAACTAGAGCTGCCCAGGCGTGATGGTGGGGTGCAGAGGGGAGATGAAGGTGGCTCATCCCCAACGTGTTGCAGTAGTAGAGGAGCAGGAGAAGGCGGAGGAGATGCCAACAGGGTGCAGTGGCTGGAGAAAGCCCAGGATAGCAAAGGGTCAGTGCTTCCTCGCTGGTCTGCCGGCGTGACTGCTCATCTGACCCATCTATCACACCAGGAACATTTTTTCACTAAAAAACTTTTAAGAAGGGAGATGTTCCTAATTTTCTTTTTATAATTCCAAAGAACTAGAAAATGACCTTTGAAAATGAAAAGGAGACTTGAAACAACTTTCAGGCATGAAACTACTTGCTATTCAGGTGTGAAACCATACGACTACAGTGAGGAAGCATTTTTTGGTTAATATTTTCAACTAAAAACTAGTTCAATGACGAGCGACAGGACAAAACACCATGAGCTTCCTGAGTCTGTAAATATGCACTTAATAAGATGCTCCTCTACATGAGGCAAAAAAAAAAAGAAAGAAGATAAAGGTTGGCATGAAGTAGCAAAAAAGTGGCATGTGCCTTTTGGTATGGGAGCTGTTGCCATCATTATTTAATAGGAAAACTTAGGAACTGGTTTTGCTCTCAGGACATGTGATGTCTGTTCTTAGAAAGATGCTCAGAAACATGTTTTAATCTGTTTGAGTAAAGTGAGAGGGGCAACTGTGGGAGAAACTGTAATCCTCATCTTAGAAATATTACTCCCATTTTCCAAGGAAGCTGAACACAAAGCGGGACCGGAGGAGATTTGTGGCTGAGTTTGCATCCCAACATGTGCTCAGGAGCAAAGGCTGGTAATATTTGCTGACATCAGCTGACTCAGTAGCAATGCGCAAGACTTATGGGAAATCCCCATCACTGTGCATGGTTCTGGCAAACAAAATGGATGGGTTAATTTTCCTGGGACCAAACCCCTAAATTTTCTGTGGCACTTCCCTGCAAATCTTTAGAAATTTCTCAGGTGCAGTTACCTGCTGGAGAGGCACTCCTGGCTCCTCACCAAGGATGCTGAGTGCTGCTTATGTGGTTTAAATAGGTTGCAGCTGCCTTCCCTTTCAGGCATTCAGAAAAAAACCACATGCTCTCCTGCCGAGAGTGTTCCTGAGCCCTTCGCAAAACTGCTGGAGAGTTTCTTGAAGCTCAAAGCAGGGATGACAGCCTTTCCACTGAAACTTTTTATGCTGAAGAAGCTGGGTTTGCAGCTAATCAACTCTGTTATTTCAGGGAAAGGTGTTCTAAGAGGTTTCTTCTTTTTGCCTTCTCTTTTGAACAGCAATTTTCTTACTATCACAGGTACTTTCTCTGCCCCATTATATCTCCTGGAGTGTCACTATCCCCAAGGTGAGGCCAGGAGACCATGAAAGCCCTGGCGGTACGTGCCCCTGGCTTCAGGAGACTTCACATGGGCCTTGCTGTCCTGCCAGGCAACAAGATGTGGAGGCGTGGTGCTTAGGCACATGTTTTAGTTGTAGACCTGGTAGTGTTAGCTTAACGGTTGGATCTGATGATCTCAAGGGTCTTTTCCAACCTAAACGATTCTATTATTCCAAGACGATGGGAGACCATCTCTGGTAGGAGAAGAAGAGGAGCTCCTGACTGGGAGCTCGTTGCAGGTAAAAGCAGTTTGGAAATTACATAGTGGGAAAGGTCATGTGTGGATAAAAGGAGAAGATGGGATTGTTCATCCAGTCTTGGTTGTCTGCGTGAGTTTTAAGCTGGGGGACCTGGCTGTGTACCTTTTCTTGGCTGTGGTCTAAGGCTTTCTGTCTCTTTGTATATTATGTATATGATCACTGGCTCAACAACAGGACCCAGAGAGTTCTCATCAACGGGGCAGAGTCTGGCTGGAGGCCGGTGACCAGTGGAGTCCCCCAGGGGTCTGTGCTGGGTCCAGTCCTGTTCAACATATCCATCAACGACCTGGATGAAGGGATGGAGTGCAGCCTCAGCAAGTTCGCCGATGGCACCGAGCTGGGAGGAGCGGCTGATACGCCAGAAGGGTGTGCTGCCATCCAGCGAGCCCTGGGCAGGCTGGAGAGCTGGGCCGAGGGGAACCTCATGGGATTCAACAGGAGCAAGGGCAAGGTGCTGCCCCTGGGGAGGAACAGCCCCAGGCACCAGCACAGGCTGGGGCTGCCCTGCTGGGAAGCGGCTCTGCTGAGAAGGCCCTGGCAGTGCTGGTGGGCAGCCAGTGCCCCTGAGCCAGCGCTGGGCCCTCGGGGCCGAGAAGGGCAGCGGTGTCCTGGGCTGCATGGACAGGAGTGTGGGCAGCAGGGCGAGGGAGGCCATCCTGCCCCTCTGCTCTGCCCTGGGGAGGCCGCAGCTGGGGTGCTGTGTCCAGTGCTGGGCCCCCAGTGCCAGAAGGACAGGGAGCTGCTGGAGCAAGGCCAGCGCAGAGCCACAAGGATGCTCAGGGGATGGAGCATCTCCCTGGGGAGGAAAGGCTGAGAGACCTGGGCTTGTTCAGCCTGGAGAAGAGAAGGCTGAGGGGGATCTCCTCAGTGCTTATCAGTATCTGAAGGGCGGGTGTCAGGAGGGTGGGACTGGGCTCTTCTCAGCGGTGCCCGACGACAGGACATGGGGCACCGGGCACAAGCTGGAACACGGGAAGTTCCACTGAAATCTGAGGCAAAACCCCTTTGCTGTGCGGGTGCCAGAGCAGCGGCCCAGGCTGCCCAGAGAGGCTGTGGAGTCTCCTTCCCTGGAGCCATTCCCACCCCGCCTGGACGCGGTCCTGTGCCCCTGCTCTGGGGGTGCTGCTCACGCAGGGGGTGGGCGAGGGGATCTCCAGAGGTCCCTTCCAACCCCCACCATTCTGTGATTCTGTGATCCTCAAAGCTAAGAAGAGGTACTTTCTGAAATGTGGGTCCTTCACCTCTTAAAACATTTCTGCTGAGCACCTCGAGCAGAGGAGGATGAACTGATACAGACCTGGCTTTTCCCAGCAGTCTGCTCGGAAGAGGAAACATCTCCTTATCTGGTACAAGGTCTTTCTTATGCTATGGGGATACAGGTTTCTCTTCTGTTTCTCATCAGCCTTAATGATGGGCAAAAATAGTATGTTGTGGCTTGATGCTGTCAGGGGAAGCAAGCCCATACCAGATCTTCTAGAAACACCATGGTGGGGCTTCCAGCAGGGCTGGGAGCTTGTGGATAAGAGCACCTTGAGTGCCTGTTCGTAATGCTGTGATTTGTGGTGTATTGCGATGCTTTCTGGAAGTGTTTAGATAACTTAATGGGCCCCTTATGGTATCTGAGGAGAAAAGATTTGACGTTCCTTAGGCAGTGCTTTGACGAGGAGAACATTTGTATTTAATTAATACTGCTCTACAGTAATGGGTATGAGGCTGTGGAAAGCTGAGTGGGGATGAGAACATTGCCCAAGTCCAGCAATGCAGAAAGAAATTATTAGTTTAACGGGGCATGAAATTATCCATTCTGTTTTCTTCAAAGTTAATGGTAGTTCACAATATAGTCTGCCATGGCTGATGAAATCCTGTCGGGGTTGGCCACGCAAGAAACCCAAACCCGTTTGCCTTCAGTGTAGGACCCCGACGTGTGGCTGTATGAGGACTGTTAGCAGATTATCTGCCCCTGGACACCAAACCGGACCAAACACTGTTGCCTGGCAGAGCTTGCCTGCTTATTCTTTTATACCTTCTTCTTCCTGTTGATCACCTTCTGTGGCAGGGCATTTGGAGGACTGCCAAGTGTAAAGCATTTTTATCAAATTCATGAGTTTTCTGTAAGGGGCAATGGCCACAGGATGGGTTTGCTGCACGTGCCTTGCAGTCGTTGTGTGACAAGTGAGAGGAAATGCTCCCTGCTCAGCCCAGGAGTTACAGATCCAGATGGAGAATCCAGAATATCCTGAATTTCGTCCCTGAAATCACTAATGCCTAAGACATGAGAGATGAGAAAATTCACGGCTTTCTTAAAGTTGATGGATGATAGTTGGTATTGATGGATAACAATACGATGCTCTAGGGAGCTGTTTTTAATCCTTCCCAGGGAGGAAAGCTAGGTGGCTGGGTTTCCGGGCTGCTTTGGGCATACAGGTGTGGGAATGGGACAATGATATTTCTCCAAATACCGAACAGACTTTTGCATCCTCATTTTGTCCCATTCAAATGGTTGAAAATTTGCCCAAACCCAGAACTGCTTCAGAGTAAAATTGTCAAGGTCTAAGAAGTCTTAAAATGTTGCTGATCACATGAAAAGTTGAAGGTCCAATAGCAGATGAGTGATAAAAGAGTGATCACCCAGTCTAATCGATAGCCAAATCTCAGAACCTTGCAGTCAATTTGTTTTGTCTTCATATTCACTCACAACTTTCCAAATACTGTTTTTTAGCTCAGCCTTGAAAGCTGTCCCATTCCCACCCTATTTTAAGCCCACACCAGCCATTCCTGACTCAGCATCCTTTACCAGTCTTGTCTGTGGTGTCGGTGGGGGTTTCTTCAGCAGAAATGTGTAACGACGTGAGAATTTATTTCCCTTGCTATTGTGGAGATGGAAAATTGGCTGCTCATCCAGTGTTAATTAGATGTGGCTATGTGGCACGTGGCCCTTTTCTGATGTACCACCATAAAGAGAGATGCTGTTGAATGTGACAGAAAGGGGAAGAACCTTTAAAGTTAAAATGTAAACATAAACCACTTGCAAATATGTAGCAGTTGGCTGAAATTACAGCTGTTAATGGCCTTATATGAAATGATTGAGAACCTGTTGCTTAACCAGCCTGTCAAGTCTCACAGTAATTGTTCTGGCATTGAAATCAATGACAAAACTATCACTGATTTCCCAGGGACTGGGCAAGAATGCAAATACTTTCTGTTTGCCAGAGACTTCAACTGAATCAAGAGCAATGCTTTAAAAAGAAGGAGTAAAACCTTGGGGTTGATCTACATTTTTGTTTTTACACAGGTATAACTTGAGTTGCACAGAGCAGCGCTGATTTCTACCTGCCTGTGATACAGAGGGCTTACCAGCTTGTATTTCTTCTGTACTGTGGCGGTCTCCAGACTAGCACACCTTTTTATGAACAACGTCTTTAGACGGTAGTGGGATGACTGAGGGCTCTTGATCAATTTTGTCCTGTCCAAACTAGCCTGACTATAAGGAAAAGCTTACGATGAGTGAGTAGCCTGCAGTATGTGGATCAGTTCTGCCTTGCTCGGTAGCAGCGGCTGCAAAACCAAAGGTGCATGGCTGATGGCTTATTCGTAAAATTTCAGAGGTTTGGGTGCTTTGCTTTAAAAAGTGAACGGCTGACACAGTCACAGGTTTCCTTCAGCAGCACTTTGTTCTGATCGTGCATTTTTTCATGTCGGTGGGAGTTGTGGCCGTAGCAAACCACATGCTAGGTGCTGACAAGTGGTTCCTGACACAGTTTAAAAATAAGCTCATTGTGGATCGTTAAACTCTCACAGTGTCCATCTGCTGGCTCTCCTTTCTCTCCTGGTAAGCTGACTTGACTTTTCAACGGAGACTGAATTTCACCAAAACAAATAGATATTTCATCCTGCGATATAAAGTTGGTTTATGGTTGATTGTTTGATTTATTGCTTCCAGCCAATACAACAGCTGAAATGTCCATTTAGATTATTTTCCCTTCAAACCTACATTGATAGGGACCCTTTTGGCCATTGTCAAAGCAGCAGAACAAAAGGCAGCTGGGAGAGATCTCTGGTCAACCGCTGTGGGGACATCAGGCTCCGAAAGCTGTGATACAGCATGCTTTCCAGGGCATTCATCTCTTTCTTTGGAGAAATTGCCTCGTTGTGTCAATAGCTTTTTAAATCCCATGTCAAGAAGGGAAGCGATTACTGTTTCCCTGCTTATGCCCTATCCTGCTGGTCTTGGGTCTGCCCAGCATATGCTTCCCTTCCTGAAAATCCTCTCTGCTCATGTGAGTAATGGATGCCAATCTTCCTCAGCATGTGTCGGGATGTAACGTAGCCCATGGCAGTTAGATTTGCTTTGACTTGTTCATACTGCACTGATTCAAGGCCCGGACTCATCAGGCTGGAGGAACACCAACAACTTTTCAGCATTTGAGACGGGATGGATCATTAGATGGTCACTGATAGTTTTGGGTTGGGGGGGGGGAGCAGCAGGGGTGTTATTCTTCAGGAAGTAGACCAGAAAATTGGAATTATTTTTTTTTTCCCCCTTTTGGCCAGGCTTTGTCTAAAAATAAGCCATACATGTAGCATTGTATTTGGCTGTATCATTACCGGCTGCCTTTGAAGTACAAAGGTCCCTCGTACATTCTTCTAGAGGGCAACTCAGCCTTGGATTTCATTTCAAATATGAGTATATCTCTGTCCTTTCAGTTAAGTTTTACAGTTTTCCGTTCTTGCTTGGAATCTCTACGACCTTTGCAACACTTCATTTATGAGTAGTGACATAACAAGATTAACTCTGATCTTCCTGCAGCGAAGGTGATCCCCTACCTTTCC